>JAODAL010078725.1:0-12816 GCA_025379985.1 Phyllomedusa bahiana | reverse complement strand
TAAGGAGGGGGTCAGAGGGAAGGGAGCAAGCAAGCAAGCAGGGAATTTTAAGAGGACAAGCCAGAGGGGGCATAGTCCCCCAAAAGAGTTGAAAGGGGGATTTCCAAGACTTATAAACCTCTTCTACTGCTGACCTCTTCTACCACCACCGGTGCAGCGCTGCCAGATCTCCAGTGTTCCCCCGATCCCTCACTGATGACATCACGTTCGTGGATCACATGATGCTGCAGCCAATCGCTGACCTCCGTGGTCACATGCTGTACTTGCAGATTGGTTGCAGTATCATGTGATCCATGAACGTGATGTCATCGGCGAGGGACAAGGAGAGGAAACCGTCGTGATGGAAGGGGTAACTATGGGGTAATTTTCTATTTAAGCACAATGGGAGGAGGTTTTTTAAAGTCTTGGAAAACCCCTTTAATAATGAGATGCATGAGGCATGTAAAGCAGCCGACTAATCTGTGAGCCCCCTACACATTGCACAACCTGCAAACGGGGGCACCCTCAGGTCAGAAGTCCTGTCTGGGGCCTCAATTTTATAATAATAAAAAAGGAGGGGCCCCACTGATACGATGCAAGACAGGAAAAGTGCTAATGGGGGGTGGGGGTGTCCAGATGCTTCAGCTATATGGGGCACTAGAATCAGTTATGGCAGGCTTAGCCATGGAGTAGCAAATGGCAAAGTAAAAGGCTTCAAGGGTCATCAAATATTAGAAAAAAATGCTGCTTTTTCAAAAAAACAGCGCCACACTTGTTCATGGGTTGCATTGGTATTTAGGTTTTTTCCCCATGGGCTCAGATGAAATTAAAATTTAGGAGTGTCATTAAAATCTAAGAGGTGCAGGCTCCGCCTCTGGGACTTATCGTGGGAACGGGCCCCTGAAAAGTGTCAGCTTGGAATGGGTTTATTCGGTTTACGCTGCGCATAATTCTACGTTCTAAGGGTCCTGTAAGGGAGCGCCGTGTTCTCATTCTGTCTATGGGAGTTCCATAAGGGTGCGCTTTTCTCTATCTTTCTGGGAGTTCCAGTACAGGGAGCGCTGTGTTCTCATTCTTTTCTATGGATCCTTACAGGGGAGCGCTTGTTCCCATTCTGTTATGGAGTTCCTGTAGGCAGCGCTGTTTCTCCATTTGTTCTTGGGAGTTCCGTACAGGGACGCTGGTCTCCATTTGTTCTATGGGTTCATCAGGGAACGCTGTGTTTCCATTCCTCTATGGGGTTCATAAGGAACGCTGTGTTCTCCCTTCCCTCTATGGGAGTTCCCGTACGGGAGCGCTGTGTCTCCATTCTCTCTATGGGAGTTCCAGTACAGGGAGCGCTGTGTTCTCCATTCTGTTCTATGGGGTTCCCAGCAGGAGCGCTGTGTTCTCCATTCTCCCTATGGGAGTTCCGGTACAGGGAGCGCCGTGTTCTCCATTCTGTTCTATGGGAGTATCCAGTACAGGGGAGCGCTGTGTTCTCCATTCTGTTCTATGGAGTTTCCCAGTACAGGGGAGCGCTGTGTTCTCCATTCTGTTCCACCGTGCTCATTACCCCCTAGAAAAAATTTTGGGGTACCCATGCCGAAGAGCGAATTACGGGGTTTCGCACCTATCTCGGGAGAGACTGTTATAGAAAGTAAGCGTTGAATTTGCGCACAACCCCAAATTCCTTTCTACACACCACTAAAACTGTATCCCAACTTTCCCCAATGGAGAAGCTGCGCATGTGCAAAACCCCCCCTGTTCTGGATGGGGGGACTTTGGGTGGCCCCTTCCCACCCTGGGACCCGCAAACCATCCAAAGGGAAAGGCCCCCCAAAACCCAAAAACAGAGAAAGAGTGCCAGCCACTTCCCCCATTTTTTCTACGGGATCTCATTAATTTAAAATTTTTATAGGCCCCTTATACTCCCCAAGCATAAAAAATTACATTTACTTGGGAAAAGCTAATTGAAACCCCACTAAATTGAACATGTTGCGCATCGCGGGGACCTATTTTCTCAAACTAAAAATGGAACTTTCGGGAGGGCCCAATCTCAAGATATTTTGGGGTTTCCCAAAACGGGGGCCCCCTTTACTTGTCAGACATTTTTGGATATCCCATCTGTTTGAAACTCCGCTTTACTCCCACTGAAATTAACAGATGTTTGCGCAAAAACGCGCCTTCTCTTTTTTTGCTGAAAAAAAAATTTCAGGGGCCCAAAACTCAAGATAGGTTGGTTTCCCTGAGGTGGGCCCCCTCCCATGAAAACAGACATTATGGCCTATCCGCTTACGCCATAAAGGGGCCCCCGGGGGGATGGGAAAACCCCTCAAAGAAAAGGGGGCTAAGCTGAAAAAAACCACACAAAACCCTTTATAAACCGGGAGGGGCTTTTTTATTGGCAGCAGCAGCCCATATTTACCCAATCCTTACAAAAAACCTTTAAAGGCCCCTTATATACTTTTCTTTAAATAAATCTAGGTGAGTAGGGAAACCCCATGTAGAAATTTAATACGGGGTTGCAAAAAAGAGTTAGCTATTCATTGTCTATGAGAAAATAGTCTCCCTTTCTCCTGCCCCCGGATTTTTTTTTTTTCTTGACCTTATGTGAAGCAAAAAAAACCCAAAAAAAACCAAAAGGAAAGACAAAAAAAAACCCACAGGCAAAGCCCAAACCCAAGCGGGGGGGGGGTGGGGGGGGGGGGGGGGGCGGGGAGAAAATTCAGGGAGAAAGGGGAAGAAAAAACTTCCCCTTTGCTTAAACGGGGGTTTAAAACACATCAAAACAGCCCAAAAGCGCAGGAAAATTGCTAGTCAAAATTTTTAATAAACCCCTTCCTATTTTTCGGTATCGGAACCCTTTGGGGTTTCTTTTGGCTTCGTGGGTATAAAAAGGGTTTGATAAAACCTTGCAAAACACACCCCCACATTTCCCAAAATTTATCAGCGGGGGATAATTAACGGATTTCGGCACAGAGTTTTTGGTATTTTTTGACACTGTTCAGTTTGGGGCTGTATTTTTAAGTAGGGTGAGCGTATAAAGGGGCCGCCAGGGCGGAGGAAAAGCTACGGGGGAGCAGATCCCCTTTAAAAAGGGGGTAAACCCGGGAAAAACAACAGCTTTTTTAACAGGGTTAAAAAGGGGGTTGGATGTAAATTCACTTCTGCAAACCCCCTACTGTTTTTAGGGGGCCCCCGGGAGCAGATGGATGTCATTTCCCCTTTCTGCAAACCCTACTTTTAAAAAGGGGGGCCCCCGGAGAAGAGGGAAATTTTCCTGCCCCTCTGCTAAACCTTTTAACCTGTCAAAGGGCCCCGGAGCAAGGGATTTTCCACTGAAACCTCTGCTAACCCAAAGGGGAATGGGGCCCCGGGGCAACAGATGTCACGGGCCCCCTCTGCTAACCCCTACGGTTTGGGGGCCCCCGGGAGCAGAGGGATAGTAGTCCATTCGAAAAGATATTTGAGGATTTAATGAGCTGGGAATAAACACCAGGACTGTGGTGGAAAACTGGAAGGGGGAAACCCCCCTTTAGGGGACCGTGAAACAACGGGAAAAAGGGCCCTCCCCTTCCCAAAGCAGACTTTTCCTGTCTTATTTGACAAAGCACGTTTTTCAAATCGGAAACCCCATTAGAACTACCCTTCTAAAGGGGCCCAGCCCGGATTCTTTTCCGCGGGGGAAAAATTATTTTTCCCCTAAATTACACACCCTGCACAAACACGGGGCGCGGAAGAAAAAGGGCCTCCTGCAGAAAAAAGGGGGAACCCCGGACCCTCGCATTTTACCCATCCCCCCCGCGGGCCCCCGGGATGTCACCCTCACCCGGGGACCCCCCGCATGTCACCCACCCACCCGGGGGGACCCCGGCAGCCCACCCTCCCCCCCTCGACCCCCGGGGACCCTCCCCATGTCCCCCAATCCCCCGACCGGGGGGACCCTCGCATGTCACCCATACCCTGGGCCCCCGGGGCCCCTGGGCATTTTCACCCATCCCCCTCGACCGCGGGCCCCCTCGAATTGTCACCCATCCCCCTAAAACCCGCGGGACCCTCGCATGTAAACCCATCCCCCCTCGACCGGGGACCCCGCATGTCACCCACCCCACCCCCCCCCCCCGGGGACCCCGCATGTCCCCCAAACGACCGCAAAAACCCTCGCATGTCAACCCATCCCCCCACTCCGGGAAACCCCCGCTGTCACCCATCACCCTCGACCCCGGGCCCCCTCGCATGTCACCCATCACCCTCAATCCCATCCCCTCGTTTCAAAAAAAAACCCCTTAGACCCCAAGGACGGGGGGGGTCTACATACAAGGCCACGTTCACACAATTTAAGGGGGTGCTTTTCTTGCAGTGAAATAAAGCGCTTTTTTTCACAGGAAAAACGTGCATTTTTAAAAAAGTGTGGGGGGTTTTGCATTTTCCCCCATTTTGATTTGGTTTGCTGCACATATTTTTTTGGTGTACTTAATGCGTTTTTTTTTTTGCACAGGGAAAACCCCATTCTTTTTTGAGGTGTTTGGAGGGCATTCCCCAGGGGGGGGCGGGGGGGTTTAAAAATAAATGGGGGCTTCATTCCCCAAGGGAAAAAAAATTATTTTTTATGCTTATTAGCCTAATTTATGAAAACTGTCTCTCGCCCAACACAACTAAGTTTCCAGTTAAATTTAAATTCTAACTAGTCCCCGTTCCCATAGAAACCCAAACATTTCAGCAAAAATTTTTTTCTATCTAGTCTTTTTTGCCCATAGAAAACCAGAGCTCAGTTAAATTTTAATTCTATACTGGGTCTGTAAACCCTTTAGAAACCAAAGGCTCTGTTTCAATTATTCTATAAATTTTCGTTGCCCAAAGAAACCCAAAACCCCCCCCCCCCCCCCCCCCCCCCCCCCCCCCCCCCCCCCCCCCAGCTTCAATTATTCTATATAGGTCTGTTCCCATAAAACCAGAGTCACTTAAATTTTATTCTATACTAGCGTAAACTCATAGCAACCAAAAGCTTCTGTTTCAATTATTTATACTAGTCTCTGTTGAAAAAATAGAAACCATCCTCATTTTAAAATTTTATTCTATCAACCTCTTTTGCCCAAAAACCAGATTTGTTTCCCTTTTTATTCTATATTTGAAAAGTTGCCCTTTAAGAAAACCCAAGCTCAGTTTAAATTTTGTTTTACCAGTCTCCGTTCCCCAAACACAGAGCTTTGCTTCGATTATTCTATCTAGTTTTCTGTTGCCCATAGAAAAACCAAAGCTCAGCTTCGATTTTTCCCTATACTATTCTTTTTTTCCCATAAAAAACCAGAGAACAGCTTCAATTATTCTTTTTCTGACCCCTCTGATTGGGGTTGCTTTGAGCTTGATCGGTTTTCACTATGGGAAAACAGGGGAAAAAAAATTTTGGGGTACGTGCCCACATTTTTCGGGGAACACGTTTTGGGCGGGGTTTCAAACCTGCATCAATCACCTGAAAAAAAAAAAAAAAAAAAAACCCCAAATTCGTTTTTCATTGGAAACCCAGTAAAAAGCACGTCAGAGTCAGACCCAAAATGTTTTTTCTCGCTTATTTTCAGCGCTGAAAAATGGACAGGTAAATTCTTTGGGCCCTTTTGCACAAGTAAAATTTCCCAAAAAAATCAATGGAGAGCTTTTAAAAAACCCCGGGGGACAATGTGGGGGGATTGGGGGATGCAAAACCCCAAACCCACAAAAATGCCCTTGGGGAGTTTATTTTTTAATGGTTGTTTTTTAGAAAGGAAAAAAAGCCCTGAAAAATCAAAATGGAAAAAAAACTCCTCAAAACGGTTTTAATATGAAGCAAAAATTTTAAAAAAGGAATTTTAAAAACCCAAATTTTGGGCCCCTTTAAAATTTTGCAAAAAAAATCAGCCTTTGAACCAAAAAAAAAAACCCCTTTTGGAATTTTTTAACCCGCCCAAAGTTAAAATGGCGTTTCAAAATCCAACAGGGATTTTAAAAATCACTTGTCCCGCGTAAGGAAAAGTAGAACACAGCGCCCCCCCTTACTGGGAAAACCCCTAGAACAAAAAAGGAGAACACAGCGCCCCCCTGAAAGGGAAAAAACCCCAAATAAAAACAGAAGGGGAAAACAAAAGCGCTCCCCCTTTTCCCGGGGATCTCCCAAAGAAAAAGAAGGGAAAAACACAGCGTTTCCCCTGTCCCGGGATCCCCCATAGAACGGGAATGGAGAACACACGACCCCTGTCCCGGGGATCTCCCATAGAACAAAATGGAGAACACAGCGCTCCCCGTACCGGGATCTCCCTTTAAAACCCAGAATGGAGGAAACACAGCGCCCCCCTCCCCCGGAAATCTCCCATAAAACCCAAATGGAGAACACGGCGTTTCCCCTTTTCCGGGATTCCCATAAAACAAAAAGGAGAAAAGCCCCCCCCTGCCGGGGAAACCCAAACCCCCGATTGGAAAAAAAACAGCGTTCCCCGTAGGGGAATTTTCCCATAAAACGGGAAGGAAAAACACAGCGTTCCCCTGTACTGGGAACTCCCAAAAAACAGAAAGGAGAAAAACCAGCTCTCCCTGTCCCCCCGGGAATTTCCCATAGAACAAAATGGAGAAAAAAGCACTCCCCTGTACTATGAATTTTCCATAGAACAAAATGGAGAACCAGCACCCCCCTGTAGGGGAAAATTTCCCATAGAAAAAAATGGGGAAAACCCCAAAACCCTCCCCCTGTACGGGGAAAACTCCCTTAAAACAAAATTTGGAAAAAACAAAGCTTTTCCCCTGAAACTGGGAACCCCAAAGAACAGAATGGAAAACAAAAAGCGCCCCCCTGTACTGGGAACCCCCATGGGAAACAGAAAAGGAAACACCCGGTTTCCCCCTTGACTGGAAACCCCCTTAAAGCAAATGTAAAAACCCCGGCGCTCCCCTTTTACTGGAAACTCCCATAGAACAGAAGGAGAAACACGGGCACCCCCTGTACAGGAACTCCCATAGAACAAAATTGTAAAAACAGCGCTCCCCTGAAACGGGGAAAACTCCCATAGAATAAAATTTGGGGGAACAAAAAGCGCCCCCCCTTTTAAGGGGAATTTCCCATAGAATAGAATGGGGGAAACACAGCGACCCCCCTGTACGGGGAAAATTTTCATGGGAACAAAATTTGGAGAACACAGGCTCCCCTTTTACGGGAAAATTTCATAGAACAGAATAGAACCAGCCTCCCCTGAAAGGGGAACCCCAAAAAATAGAAAAAAATGGAAAACCCACAGCGCTGCCCGGTACGGGAAAAAACTCCCATAGAAAAAGGGAGAAAACACGCGCCCCCCTTTGTACGGGGGAATTTTTCCATAAACCCATAATGGAGAAAACAGCCCCCCCCTTAAAACGGGGAACCCTTCCCTTAAAAATAGAATGGAAAACACGGCGCCCCCCCGGGACGGGGGAATTTCCCATAAAAAGGGGAATGGAGAACACGGCGCTCCCCTGTAGGGGGGAACTCCAAAAAAAACAAAAGGGGAGATTTGTTTTCCCAAGGGGGAAAACAGGAGCCCAGTCTGCGCTTAACTTTCGGGACCCCATTCCTGAGATGGGTTGCGGACCCCAAGGGGGGACCTGCACAAAACTGACTTTGGTGGGATACCCAAATTGAAAACCCATAAAAGTCTGTGGTGGGAACTTTCTTTTACAGGTTTTTTCCAAGACTTTTACAAACCCCCCCCCACCTTTCCCAGGGGTTTTGGGAAAACTTTGGAAAACCCCCTAATTATTTTGCTAGCAGGGGAACGAATGTTTAAAATTGAAGGAGTTCCTAAGATTTTAAAAAAAAATTAAAAAAAACCCTACCCTTTTTCGTTTAATAAAAAAAAATTAAACCCCTTTCCATCACAACCATTCAGGGGCTCCAGGGGCCCCTTTCCCCCCCAGCCCTTTTCACTGATGACATTACATTCATAATAAATTTATGCGCACCAATCTGCTTTTAAAACCATGTACCACAGAGGCCAGTGTTTGGCTGCAAAACATGTATCCAATGAACAGGGACATCTTTGAGGGGGGAAAAAAACAAAAAAAAACACAAAAAAACAAAAAAACACAACTGTGAATCCCGGGAACGGGGGAGGGGTTAAAACACTAAACGCCCTGTGTGTGTGTTGTTTTTCTTTTAGCTTTCCCCCCAACCCCCCTCCTTAAAACTAAAATGGGCAGCATGTAACCTGTTCCCTCTTTTGTTCTACAGCCCAATTTTTATGAAACAAAGGGGATTTCTGCAGGTTTTTCAGTTTAAAAAAAAGTTTGTAGGAAGGGGGAAAAAAAAAAAAAAGGGAGAGGAGAAGGAGCTGTCCCCGATGTGTGTCTCTCCTTCTGAAACCCCTCCCATAGATTTCTTAGGCAGCATGAAACCCTGATCCCCCCCGGTTTTTCCCTTTAGTCCATCTTATGAAAAAAAGGGTTTGGAAATTTCTGCAGGTTTTTCAGATTAAAAAAAGTTTGTGGGAAAGGGGGGAGGGATGGAGGGGGCCCTGTCTCGGTGTGTGCACCCCTCTTCTGCAGCTCCCTCCCCCTACCCTCTCCATAGACTTCTATAGGCAACATGTAACCTGATCCCTCGATTGTCCAAACTTCCATTTATAACAAAAGGGTTTAAATTTCTGCGGGTTTTTCCCAGATTAAAAAAAGTTTTGAAAGGAAGGGGGAGAGGAGATGGAGAGGAGGTGTCTCGGTGTGTGTCTCCCCCTTTCGGGAGCTCCCCCCTCAAACCCTCGGTTTTTAGACTTCAAATAGGCAGCATGAAACCCAACCCCGGTTGTACTACACCCATCTTATACACAAAATGGATTTTATTTTTTTTTTAAAGATTAAAAAAGGGTTTGTAAAGGGGGGAGGGAGCGTCCCCGGTTGTTGTCTCTCCTTCTGAAAGCTCCCCTCTCCAAGACCCAATAGGCAGCATGTAACCTGATCCCTCGGTTGTTCTATAGTCCATCTTATGAACACAAGATGGATTTCTGCAGGTTTTTCAGATTAAATAAAGTTTGTAGGAAGGGGGAGGGGGAGTTTGGAGAGAAGTTTGTCTCAGTGTGTGTCTCCCCTTTCTGCGCCCCCCCCCCTCCCCTCTCCATAAAATTTTCTATGGGAAAACCATGAAACCTGATCCCTCGATTGCCCCTCAGTCCACCCTTATGAAACAAGATGGTTTCGGGGCGGGTTTTTTTAAAAATTTTTAAAAAAAATTTTGTGGGAAAAGGGGGAGGGAAAAGGGGAGCCGGGAAAGGGTTTGGGGGAAGAGGCATTTTTCCCTGATAAGGTAGATTACAAAGTTTTTTTTTAAATTGGGCTTTTTAATGTTTGAGGGGAAATTTTGTTAAAACAGTTAGTGAAAATTTAAAAATCCATTTCAGGTAAAAAATAAAAAAAAAAAAAACACCCTATCAATGAGGCCCCGTCATTTCCAAAAGTTTATTTCCCCCCTTTGGTCAAATTTTCTGCGTTTTATGTGAACGTCGGGAAACAAGGGCAAAAAATTTTTGGGCCAAGTGACAACCCCGAATCTTAATTTATCCATGAAAAAAAACCGGGAAAACGGGGTTTTCGTGGTTGACTTTTTTGAAAAATGCAGTCACAAAGCCCCCCTGGAAAAAATTGCGGGCCCGGGGAGTCTTACAAGGCAAGGTGCCCCTCACCCCCAATTTCATCTGCACTGTAAAACCTGAACAGGTCCAAGAGGCCGGACCCGTCCTCCTGGTTTCCCTTGGGCCGGGCCCCGTGAAAACAACGTTTAAACAAACTTTGCCGGCCAGGACAAAAAGAAAAACCAAAACTGCAACCAAGGGTGACAGCACCGAAAAACAGGACCCCAATAGTAAAGCGACCCGACCGGGGGGGAAAACACGGGGGGGGACACCGATAATCCCGGGGACACGTACAACCCGACATCCCCATTTGGGCTCCCTGTATAGACGGGGTTTCAGTGGGGGGGGGGGGGGGGTTTTCGTAGATAAAGGGGGGGGGTTTCTCTCCCCCACACATGACAGGATGCGCTCGGGGCCCCAAAAGGAACGGGAGGTTAATTTCTTCCTGGAAATCGCAGGGGAGGGCCAACAAGGGATGTGAGGCCGCGAGACACTTCCCCGACTGACGACTGAGCAGCAAAGTAATGGCGCCGAGTGTCCCCTACAATACGGCCAAGTGCAAAAATTGGCAGGGGCCCTTACCCCGCCCCCCCCCCCCCCAAAATTTTTAACCGCACATTCCTGCCCCCCCGGGGCATCAGAGCTCCCAACCTGCCCCCCCCCCTCCAAATTTCGCATCTTTACGCTCCCCCAGAATAAAGGTTACCATCCTCCCCCCCCCCCCCCAAATATCCACCCTTTTTTAAAACCCCCCCTGGCATCAGAGTCCCCAAAACCGCCCCCTCCCCCCCCCCCCAATTGTCAGCTTTATTATCCTGTCCCCCCTTTTTTATCCCCCCCCGCCACCCCTTTTTTCCCCCCCCCCAAAATTTATCAGCATCAAATATTTGCCCCCCCCCCGGGCATCATAAACCATCCTGCCCCCCTCCCCCCCCCAAAAAAACACGTCATTATATGCCCCCCCCGCGCATCAGAGCTACCATCCTGCCCGCCCCCCACCCCCCAAATATCAGCATCATTATACTGCTCCCCCTGGCATCAGAGTCAACGTTCCTGCCCCCCTCAAAATAAAGCGTCAAAAATACTGCCCCCCCCTGGCAGCATTAAAAACCGCCCTCCCCTCCCCCCCCCCCCCCCAAATACCCCGCGTCATTTTTACTGCCCCCCCGGGAAACAAGCTACCACCCCTGCCCTCCCCCCCCCAAAAAACCGCACATTAATATCCCCCGGGGGCCCTCGGGAGTCACCTTTCCGCCCCCCCCCCCACCCCCCAAAAAATTCCGTCATTAAAACTGCCCCCCCGGGCATAGAGCTAACACCCCTCCCCCCCCCCCCCCCCCCAAATATCAGCATCTTTTATACTCCCTCCCCCGGGCTTTCAGAGCAACACCCTCCCCCCCCCCCCAAATATCACATCATTATACTGCCCCCCCCAAAGCATCAAGCTCCCCATCCTGCCCTCCCCCCCCCCCCCAAAATACCCAGCATATTATTTTCCCCCCCCCCCCCCAGGCTTAAAAAGGGTCCCCCAACCCTTTGCCCCCCCCCCCCCCCCCCCAAATTTATCAGCGCCCATTATACTCCCCCCCCCTTGGTAAAGAGTCAACGTTCCGGGCCCCCCCCCCCAAAAAATCAGGTTTTTAATACGCCCCCCCCGGGCATCAGAGTCACCATCCTGCCCTCTCCCCCCCCCCGCTCCCCCAAATATCAGCGTTATTATCCTGCTCCCCCTGGCATCAGTCACCATCCTGCCCTCTCCCCCGCCCCCCAAATTTTCACGTTATTATACTGCCCCCTTTCCCGGAAAACCCCCCAGAGTCACCATCCTGCCCTCCCCTCCCCCCAAATATCAGCGTTATTATCCTGCTCCCCCCGGCATCAGGGGCCCCACCACCCTTTGCCCCCCCCCCAAATATCAGGGGTCATTATCCTCCCCCCCGGCATCAAAAGTCACCTTTCCTCCCCCCCCCCAAATCACCGTCTTTATCCGCCCCCCCCGGAAAACAAGTCACCATCCTGCCCCCCCCCCCCACCCCAATATCAGCGTCATTATCCTGGTCCCCCTTGCATCAGTGTAAATTTCCTACCCCCCCCCCCCCCCCCAATATCAGGCCCATTATCCTGCCCCCCCCCGGCATCAATTTCCCCCAACCCTGCCCCCCCCCTCCCCAATTCAGCGGCCTTTATCCTGCCCCCCCTGGGAACGGGAGTCATACCCTACCCCCCCCCCCCCCCCGCCCAATTCAGCGAAAATTATCCTGCCCCCCCGGCTCGGGAGCCCACCTTTCCGGGCCCCCCCCCCCCCCCAATATCAGCGTCATTATCCTGCTCCCCCCGGCATCAGAGTCATATCCAAAACCCCCCCCCCCCCCCCCGCCCAATTTTCACGTCTTACCCGGGCTCCCCCCGGAAAACAGAGTAAATTTCCTACCCCCCCCCCCCCCCCCCCCCAATATAAACTCATTATCCTGCCCCCCCGGCAACAGAGTCACCATCCGCCCTACCCCCCCCCCCCCCACCCCCAATATCGCGCCCATTTTTTCCCTGCTCCCCCCGGGAAATCAGAGCCCACCACCCTCCCCCTCCCCCCCAAAAATAAAGCGCATTATCCTCCTCCCCCCGGCATCAGGTCCCACCCTACCCCCCCCCCCCCCCCCCCATCCCCCAATTTTCAGGTAAATTACCCTGCCCCCCCCGGGCATAGAGTCATATCCTCCCCCCCCCCCCCCCCCCCCCCCCAATTTCAGGGGCCTTTATCCTGCCCCCCCCGGCATCAAGTCACTATCCCCCCCCCCCCCCCCCCAATATCAGCGTTTTTATCCTTTCCCCCTTTTTTCAGAGCCCACTTTTCCTGCCCCCCCCCCCCCCCAAATAAAACCGTAATTATCCTGCTCCCCCCGGCATAAAGATCCCAAAACCTCCCCCCCCCCCCCCCAAAATATCAGCATCATTTTTCCTGCCCCCCCCGGCATCAGGGGCACTACCCTGCCCCCCCAATACAGCTTTCATTATCCTGCCCCCCCCCGGGGCTCAGATTCACCATCCCCCCCCCCCCCCCCAGGTCATGCCCTTAAACCTGCCCCCCCCAAAGTGTCCATTTGTCCTTATCCTCCCCCCCCCCCAAAGTGTCATGCCTTATCCTGCCCCCCCCCCCCAAGTGTCAGGGGTCCTTTTTCCTCCCCCCCCCCCAAACCCTTTCCCCTGCCCCCCCCCCCCCCCAAGCCCCCAGTGCCCCTTA
>JAODAL010078724.1:0-12817 GCA_025379985.1 Phyllomedusa bahiana | reverse complement strand
CCCGGGGGTTTCCGGCCAGTATTTCCCCCCTCCAATGCCTTGGGGCGTCGGTTGGGGTGTAAAAATTCCCTGCCCAGCAAACTATTTGTTTGCCCCCCACCCGCTTTGTTGCAAAAACTTGCTGCAGTTTTCCCCTTTCCCCTACCCCAATCTTTACCGGGGAAATGGTTTTTTCCAAACCCACCTAAACCCATTTGGGTCTTGTGCCCACCCATGGGACCTCGGGCTGTCCCTTGCGGGTTGCTGTTCCCCCGTGAAAATAAACCCCACTGTGTCATTTGCCACTGTCTAAATCATGTGTGATGTGGCGGTGCCATGTCCCCCCAAACATGGGGTTTTTTTTCCCCATCCTGTCCTTTTTTTTGTGCTCCCGCCGTGGCCCCTCGTTTCCCCAGTCATTGGGGCCCTCTGGGGGTTTTCCCTCCGTTTTGCCACCTCCAAAATTGTCATTGTGCCCTTCCCTCCCCCTCATATGTGCCGACGTGCCCCTAACTCACTGTGTATTGTGCCACTCTGGGCCTTTTTAGGGTTTTGCCGAATTCCAAAATGTAGGGGCCACTCCCTGCCCTTAAATTTGTCCCCGCTGTGACCCCCCAACTTGTGGGTTGGGTGCCCAAATTCTGGGGCCCTTTAATTTTTTTCCCGGGCCCCCAAGTTTTGTCTTTTGCCTCTGCCTGACCCAATACGCTGCCCCCGTGACCCCCAACCCTGTGTGTTTTTGCCCTCTGTGGCCAAAATTTTGGGTTTTGCCGCCTCCAAAAGGGTCATTGGGCCATGCCTGACCTTTTTATGCTCCCGCCGTGCCCTTTCCTTTACTGGGTGATTGGGCCAAACCCCGGGGCCCCCTTTATATTTTTTCCCCGCCCCCAAAAATTGTTTTTGTGAAAACTGCCTGCCTAATATTTGCTGCCGCCGTAAAATCCTAAAATGTTTTGTTTGTGAAAACTCTGGGGCCCTTTAAATTCCGGTTTTTCCCCGCCCCCAAGAATGTCATTGTGCCATTGCCTTGCCCTAAAAATGCTGCCGCCGTGGCCTCCGCTTCTGCCCATTGTGCCCTCGGTGGTTTCCTCGTTTTTTGCCACCTTCAGAATGTAAATTTTGCCATGCCCTGCCCTCATCCCTGTTGGGCTCCCGCCGTCACCTCCCCCACTCTGTAAATAATGTTGCCCCCCTGAGCTTTTCCGGGGGGGTTTTTTTCACGCATTTGTTTACTATGACTTTCGGTTCTTTCCCCCCGCTTTTTTTTTGGGAAAGTTTTGCCCCCCTTAAGTGCCCCCAAGGGTTTTTTAAATAGTAAAGGGGATTCTAAGGCCCCGGCCCGGCATTTATTCCCCGTTTACTAAAAAAACAACTTTTTTTTAAAGGGACCCAAAACCAAAAGCTCCCTCTGCTATTTAAGCATAAACAACGTTCACGCCCCCTCCCGGGCCCTTGTGCAGCCTGGTTTTTAGGGCTTTTTAAACGCATTGTCCCCGATTAATTCGGACCGATTTTTTTTTTGTCGGAATTTCGGCGAAGTAAAATTTAAATTTTTTGGGAAAAAATTTTAGCCCATACTTTATTTTAAAACTATTTTCTGTAGTTCTGGGGGTTCCCCCTTTTAAATTTTTTGGAAAACCCAAAGGCCCTTACCTATCAAATTGCCCAAGATTTCTTTTGAAAAAACTAGGGGTTTCCTTTAAGCAGGGTAAAAAAAAAAAAAAAAGCGGCTTTGCGGCTTCTGAATTTTATTGAGGTTATTCACCTTTGTTGTGTAGCATCTCTGGTTTGCTCAGTTTGTTGAGCTTGATTTCTTCTGTTTCAGAGGTCGGAACCTTATCTGGCGGCTCTTTTCTGGGGCGCAGTCCAGAGGTTCCTGAGTTCTTACTTGATATTTGATATTTGTTTACTTGATATTTTCTGATGTTTGGACAGAGGCTCCCTAAAAGGCAGCACTCCTAAAGCAACCCAAGTCAGATTGTCAAGGGCCTTCAAAAAATTGATTAGTTTCACACTCTCTGTTTGATCTTGGAGGGTTGGACATCCTGGGGAAAAAGAATACACCTTTTTTCCTATCCTCATAAACCCACACCAGAATAGATTATTTCCTAGGCAATATCCTATCTCTCCGTAGCTGCGGGTTCGACTATCGACCCTATAACGTGGTCGGATCACGCCCCTAGTCATGGTCAAGATCAATTTTTCGGAACCCTACATGATGTTCCTGTCATTGGAGCTAAATGAAACGTTAATTTAAGAACCCTGCAAAATAAGAAAAAAACTAAAAGAAGTACTCTCATCCTATTTTGAACTAAATGCAGGGTCGGTTTCTTCTCTCTCATCCCTTTGGGAGGCTCATAAGGCTGTATTTCGTGGTCAATACATAGCTTTAGGTTCTAAGCTTAAAAAAAACTATGAGGCTAAAGCACTGACTCTCTGAAGCTTCCTGAGAAACTTTGAGAGGAAGATGGCCTCACGACCTAGTCTGACAACCTTGTGCGTATTGTAACAACCCGTCAAGATCTAAAAGTCTTTCTACACGCAAGGTGGAAAAACTTCTCCTTTATTTCCCAAACAGGAGTTTTAGACTATGGTAACAAAGCCCATACTATCCTGGCCAGGTAACTTAAAGCTAAAGCTATAAATTCAATGCCATTTGCTCTCCATGATGCAAGGGCACACTGGTGTATGATCCGAATTCAATTTTCTAAGGTCATCTTTAATTACTTTTCTAAACTATTCCCCCCCCATCGGGCCTTCCACAGAATGATGGCTAGGCTCGAAAACAAATTAGGGACTTCTTGCAATCCTGCCTTCTCGCCTCCCTCCCACTGAATGTCCCCATTGATTTTGGATGAACTAGTGCGGTCATAAAAGATCTTCCATCGGAAAATCTCTGGGGCCAAATGGATCCAATTACTTGTACTATAAGGTATTTCTCTGATATTTTATCCCCCCACTTTACTGACCTCTTTAACTCTTTCCTAAGGGTTCCCCAATTCCAGAATCAATGTCTCACTCTGACATTACCTTTATCCACAAATCAGGAAAGGATCCAGAAGACAGTGCGAGTTACCGCCCCATTGCTCTCCTTAACTCTGATCTAAAAATTTTTACAAAACTTCTAGCCAACAGGTTAAATAGATGGCTTCATCAACTGATTAATAAAGATCAAGTTGGATTCATACCATCCAGGCCGGGAGGGGACAATACAAGGAGGACAATTGATCTCATAAAAGTTGCCAACTCTCAATCACAGCAGGCCCTAATTCTTTCGGCCTAGATGCCGAAAAGGCCTTTGATAGGCTCGGCTGGCCTTTTATGCTTGAGACCTTGACAACCATGGGATTTTCAAGGCCATTCTTAATCGCAATTATGGGTCTTTACACTACGCTTTCTGCGTCTTTGAAACTGTACCTCGGACAGATTCCGGATCAGGAATGGAACCAGACAGGGCTGCCCGTTGTCTCCTCTTCTATTTGACCTATATATAGAGCTTCTTGCAGCAGCAATTAGAGCCAACCCGGATATAAGCACTATAATGGTTAGTGACAAAGAGTTTAAGCTCTCTTTATTTGCTGACGATATACTTCTCACCCTAAGCCCCACATACTACCCTCCCCGTCCTTCATTCCCTTCTTAAAAAAATTTGGGAAAGTATAGGTTACAAATAGTGTAGAAATTGTGTCAAAAATCATTAATATTTACCTAGTTTGTCAGGCCGAAAAAAAAAATACACCAGTTAGCCCTTTTGCTAAAGTTTTCTAAAGTTTTAAGTTGATGCAGGGGAAAGGGAAAAAAAAAACCCATGGGGTAGAAGCCAATTGTCCTCTGTTGGGGAAAAAAAAATTCCTTCCCGACCCAATCTGGCAATCAGAATAAATCCGGGATCAAAACCCCCTCTCCAGAATCCTGGTCACTAGAACTTTTATTACATTAAAATGTACCCAGACACTTCTCCAAAATTTAGTCATATAACTTTTTTATTGTATCTGAAAATTTATCCAGACCCTTCTTCAGAACCCTGAAACTATAACTTGTTATATTACAGTTCCAGAAGATCAACCCCTTTCTTGAAACTTGTTAGTAAAATTCCCCATGAAAATTTCCCTTGGAAGAGTTCCACGTTCCCCGTTTAAACAGAAAAAATCCCTTTTTTGTTTATGTAGAAACTTTCTTTTCTCAAACGTAGAGGATCCCCCTTTTGTTCTAGATACGTCCGGGGTAAAAAATTAAATCTTTGCAAGTTCTTTTTGGGCCCCTTTAAATTATTTAAACAAATTTTTTATGTCACCCAAAGCCTTTTTTTCAAAAACTAAATAACCCAAAAACCTTGCTAACTTTCGGGGTATTGAAATCCACCCAGCCCTTTTATTTTTTTTATTGCCCGCGTTTGTTCCTTTTCAAGCTTAAAATGTCTTTCTGTGCACTGCTGCCAAAAAAGTACACAATACCCATGTGTGGTCAAACCGTGATTGTATGAGGGGAATAAGTTCCATCATGTGCTCTATCCCCCCTTTTAATACTACCAATGATCCCTTTAGCCTTGGGAGCTGCTGCCTGACACTGGGTGTTAAAGTTAAGTTTACTGTCCACCAGGATTTCCCCAAATCCTTTTTCATGTCATTTTACCCCCTGTTTTTCCATGTAATATATAATATGTAATGGATTTTTTCCTCCCCCTGTAGTAACCCTTTATTTATCAGTGTTAAAATCATTGCCCCTTCTCTGCCCAGGCCCCCACCCTACCCGATCCCCTTTTTAATAACACATTATCCTTATTTTGTGGATTCCTTTACAGAGCTTATTTCATCTGCAAAAACGAATTCTACTGTGCAATCCCTATGTAAGATCATTTATGAAAATATTAAAAAAGGATGGGCCCAATACTGAGCCCCGGGTACCCCACTAGTAACAGGGATCCAGTTAAGGATGCACCGTAATTACCCCCTTTGTTTTTTCAGTGAAAAAGTTGTTTCCCACTTGCACACATTTTCCCCAAGTCCAAGCATTCTCATTTTACTTCCCAACCCTTTTATGTGGAACAGTATCAAATGTTTTTAGAAAAAATCCAAATAAAAACCCCGTGCCCCCCCCCGATCCAGTCTGGAACTAACTTCTTCATAGAAGTTGATGAGTTATTTTTTGACGGGCCCGACCTTCAAAAACCCATTCGGAATGGCGGTACATTTATTTTCAGTGAGATAGTCCGGATAGACCCCCTTAGAAACCTTAAACATTTTACCCAAACACAGGTTAAACTTACGGCCTTGTTTCCTGGTCACTTTTTGCCCCTTTTTGAATATTGGACCACTTTTGCTATGCCCAACCCTTTTGGGGACATACCCCGTTATTATACAATATGTAAATATTAAGAAGGGGGGCCATCTATGACTTTACTTAACCCCTTTTGGACCCCGGGGTGTTACGTCGGGGCCGGGGGATTTGTCTTTTTTAAATCTTTTAACGGAGGCACTTCTTCCGGGGTTAGACAAGAACTTTTTAAGTTGGAATTTACCTCCTCCCTTTTGCTATAAAAAGGGAAGCTCATCCCCCTGGAAAATATAGTGGAAAAAAAAAATTGTTTAATAGGTTTGCTTTTTTCTCATCACCCCTCTATAGTCCTCCCTAGTACTTTAAAGGGCAACATTTTTTTTTTTAATCTTTTTACTATTTATATAGTTAAAAAATATTTTGGGGTTTACTTTTACTTTCTAGGCATACGTCTTTCTTCTCCAGCTTTCTGCCTTTTTTTTTTTGCATTTTTTTTTTTTTCCCTATAGTTTTTAGTGCCTCTTAACTGCCCTCCTGTTTTAGTAGAAAACGCTTTTTTTTTTTGTTTTTATTGCCTCCTTTACTCTCTGTTGTCCACATTGGTTTTTTTTCCTTTTTCTAATTATTTTTTACCATATGGTATTACCCCCTCACAGTGGGTCCTAAGATGTTTTTAAAGATCTCCCATTTATTTTTTGTTCTGCTATTTTTAAACCCTTGTACCATCAATACGGTTTAGGGCCTCTCTAAGAGGATAAAATTAGTTTCCCTAAAATTTTCATGTTTTTGTGGCTCCAGACAAAAAGCTCTATTGAAGGAAAAATGGAAGTTTATTATATTATGGTCCTTTTCCCTGGGTCCCCCTCAACCGAACCTTTGTTACTTGTCAGGGTCTATTATCAATTTTAAGTCTAAAAAGTGCCTTTCCTTAGTGGGTTCCTTAAACCATTTGGGAAAAGGTAATTTTCTTTAGTTATAGACAAAACATTTTTCCCTTTTGTGAGAGCTACAGGTTTCAGATTCCCAAATGATGTCTGGGTAGTTTAAGTTGCCCATAATAACAATCTGTCACGTCAAAGGAGGTGCAGTGGGCCCTGACTGCCACCGCCCACGCCCCTGCCTCCCCATGGTGTGTCCCCCTAATGGCAGACCCAACTGGACGACAGCCCCTATGCTGCTAAGTACAGGACGGTCAGGGAAAACACAGAGTCAATCAGTCTGGGTCTAAACGGTGCAGTAACGGATAAGCCAAGAAACGTGAGGCAAACAAATGGTCAGAAACAAACCGGTGTCAAAACACAGTCAGGAGCGCAGTACAAAAACGGAGGCAAAAGCGAGGCCAGAAACAGGCCCAGGTCAGAAAACAGGAAAGGTAACTAACAAGACTACAGGGAAAGAATAAGGGAACACCTTTGACAGACAAAGCCTGGAGGAAGTGAGGAGGGTTTGAAAGGTCTGTCCGGACACCGCCTCCATAGCTGATTTTTGGCCCTCCGGGCCCTCCTTTTGGGCCGAAGACCACCCCCAGTTTGGGGGGGCTGCAGACTGTCCCCTGGCCCGGGCGCAGCTCTCCCGGGTGGTTGGGGCCAGACCTATTTAACTTGCAGTCGTTGATTAAATGGGGGGGAGGCGCCGATAAAAATCCTGACACAACCTCATTTGATTAGTTGCTTCATCTATTTTCCTGAAAAGCATATCTTTATGGGGTTTTGTTTTATTTGGGGGCCCATAGCAGACTCCTTTAAATTTTTTTACTGTTGCTACCCCCATGTTATTTACCCATAAATTCACCTGTTATTACTGTACCTAATCTTCCCGATGTTGGCTTCAGACAGGTTTTACTAGAGAAGACCCTCCCCCTTCCGGTGTGTACGGTATTTTTTTTAAAAGAAATGAACCCCGTAAGTTAAATGCCCTCTTAGCTCTCGTCCAGCCATGTCTCAGTTATCCCCACTATGTCATAACAATCATTATTGGGTCGATAGTCGATATCGGCAATTGTCATGTCGATAGCCGATAGTCGATTATCGCCGATGACCCTTTAAAGTCATGGGGGAGGAAAACACTTCTTTTTAAACCCCAAACAGGTGAGGGGAAAGCTGGAATTAACATCCACAACAGTGAACTTGATTATTTACATCTTAGGACACAATTAAACTATAAAAAGTCACGAAAAAAATTATAGGCTAAAATAATTCATTTGTTTAGTGTTTAGCGTTGCATTGGCTATCGAGATCGAGCGAAATCGGCCTTATCATAAGGTTTTTTGATATGAGCATCGATTTGAGCGTTACCATTAAAGTCTATGGGGAGCAACAAAACCCCCCCCTTCATTATTACACCCAAACAAGGGTGGGGGAAAATGAAATTAAATCCACAACATCAAAGGATAGTGCACATCTTAGGCAACACCCTTAGGTTTTAAAAGTCACAGAAAAAAAGTCAAGACCATTCACATCCCTGTCTTGACCACAGTGAAGTGTTTAGCATTTTTATCGACAAAGTTTAATCGGCAAGGTTTTTTTTGGGATCGAAATTTCCAATCATCGATAATTGGCCTCAAAATTTTGTCATCATCTTTTTAAGATCGCGCCTTTTTCGGCCTTCCTGTAATTTTGGCGGCCAGCAAATCAGTTTTCAAAATAGGCGGGGTTGAAAGTTTTCGACGTCAGGGGAATGGGAGTGAATGGTTGCGATTGGGGGGAAAATAAACTTTGCCCTTTGTTTTTCATAGAACAGCTTTTCCTTTTTTAAGCCCCCAGGGGCCTCTCAGGTCTCAGGGGGAAATAGGACCTGCCTTGCCGGGGCCAAAAAAGCTAATCGAAAATTAGTCTATTTCTGAACAGGGGAAACCTTTACTATTGGGCTGGATCCTTAAAAATTTATTTTAGTTTTAGAGATTTAAGATTTTATGTTTTTAAAGTTAAAAGAATTTTAAAAAGCAGCTTTCTACCGCTGTAAATCACGGGGGTTTGAGGGGCCGGGGGGGGGGGGCCCGGGCAAACACAGACAAGCCCCTATCTATAAAGAACACTGGGGGTAAAGTTCACCAAACTTAGTGTAGACAAGTATGGGAATAAACTTTATTAAATTTAAAAGTTTTCTATTGAAATATTTTCCCGGAATTTTTGGGGAGGGCCGAATTTTATTGGGAATTAAAAACTTATTTTATTAAACGGGCTCCTTTGTTACTGCAAAAACCCACTTTTAAAAAAACAGTATACATTTAGATAGGGGTTTTATTTTAAAATTTTTCCCCTTACACCCGTAAATGTTTTTAAAAACCACCTTGCACCTTTAAAATTAAAAATCCCACAAAATTTTTGTCAACATTTGTTTGGGTTTCCAAAAAAACCGAGTAAACGTTTCGGGGAAAAAATCCACATTTTCTGTTTTTTTACTTTTGGGGCACCCAGCCCTGTTTTATTGACGCAGCAAACTACGAAAAACTTTTAAAAAAGCAATTCTAAAAATTTACCACAGGTAATTTAAAGGTGCAAAAAATCCCGTTTATTATATAAAAACATAACAGTTAGTGTTTTTTGACTTTTCCCAAACCCAGAAATGTTCTTTGACGCAGCATTACGAAATTTCTTAAAACGAAATTTCTTATTTCCCCCACAGGTGAATTAAAAAGGTTTAAAAAAAATTAAGTTTATTATATCAAAACATAACAGTTACTTTGTTTTTTGATTTTTGGGTGCCCCCAGCATTTTCATTGACGCAGAATCTACGAAAAATTTTAAAAAACCCCCAATTTTTTAAAATTTCCCCAAGGTGATTTAAGGTGAAAAAAATTTCCGTTTATTATATAAAAACCCTTAACCATTTAAGTTTTTTTTTTACTTTTGCCCCCCCCAAACCCTTGTTCTTTGACAAAAACATTACGTAAATCTTAAAACAGCAATTTAATTCCCCCACAGGTGAAATGAAAGGTGAAAAAAATTCCCGTTTATTATTTTCAAAACAAAAACATTTAAAGGTTTTTTTTTTGACTTTTGCGCACCCGCACTGTTCATTGCCCGCAACATCTACGTAAATCTTAAAAACAGAAATTTCTATATTCCCACAGGTGAATTAAAAAAGTTGAAAAAAAAATTCCGGGTTTATTTTCCCAAAAACAAAAACAGTTCGTTTTTTTTTTTTCATTTTGGCGAAGCCCACCCTTTTTTCCCAATAAAAGCCACCTTCCCACTTAAATTTGAATACAGAAATTTTTGTAGCCCACCCCCGGTGTTTTTTCTTTAGGTGAAAAAAAATTCCCTTTTCTGAAACCCGTTTACTTTTCCAGTTGGGTTTTTTTTTTTTTTTCACTTTGGCGAGGCCGCTTTGTTCATAGAGCCCCCTTTTGAAATTAAAAATTTGGGAATACACCCAATTTTTTGTAGTCCCCCCGCGGGTTTTATTTCATAGGTGCAAAAAATACCTTTTCTTATCCGTATACATTACAGTTGGTGTTTTTTTCATTTTTGGCGGGGGCCAGCTTTGTTCATAAGCCCCCCTTTGCACTTAAATTTGAATACAGAAAATTTTGTATTTCACCGCAGTGTATTTAAAAGGGTTGCAAAACTCCACTTTTTTTTATCTGTTTTCATTTAAAATGGGTTGTTTTTTTCATTTTCGCGCAGGCCAGTTTTTGTTCATGGGAGCCACTTTTGAAATTAAAATTTAAATTACAGCAATTTAGTAGTCTTCAGGTGTTTTTCTTTAGGTGAAAAAAATTTACCTTTCTTAAGTAAAACCTTTTTCGTTTGGGTTTTATTTTTCACTTTGGGGGCCAGCTTTGTTCATAGAGCCCCCTTGCACAAATTTTTAAATTCCCCAGAAATTTTGTCGTCACCGCAGGTGTTTTTAATAGGGGGAAAAAGATACCTTTTCTTACCCGTATACTTTTTCATTTAGGTGTTTTTTTATTTTTGGGAAAGGCGGGTTTTTTTTTTGGTTCCTAAAAGCCACCTTCCCTTTTAAAATTTAAATTTCAGCTTTTTTTTGTAGCCCACCGTAGGTGTATTTTTTGGTGAAAAAAACTCCAATTTTATTTTCCGTTTACATTCCACATAGGTGTTTTTTTTCCCTTTGGCGCAGGCCAGCTTTGTTTCTTTTGAGCCACCTTGATTTAGATTGAATTCCAGAAATTTTTGGGTTGTCCCCGCAGGTTTTTATTTAATAGGTGAAAAAACCCCAAATTTTATTTTTTCGTTTTATCATTTCAAAATAGGTGTTTTTTAAATTTTTGGCGGGCCCAAGCTTTCTTCCCCGAGCCCTTTTGCACTTAAAATTTGAATACAGAAATTTTTTGTAGTCCCCGAAAGGGTGTATTTCATGGGTGCAAAAACTCCACTTTTTATTACCCGTTTTACATTTCAGTGGGGTGTTTTTTTTTTTCCCCTTTGGGGGCAGGCCACCCTTTTTTCCCATAAAACCCACCTTGCATTTAAATTTAATACAGCAATTTTTGTAGTCACGCGGGGTTGTTTTATGGGGGGAAAAAAATACCTTTTTTTTTCCGTTTTCCTTTTCCATTTTGGGGTTTGTTTTTTTTTCACTTGGGGCACCGGGGCCAGCTTTTTTCCCTAGACCCACCTTGCACTTAAATTTGAAACGCAATTTTTAGCCCACTACGGGTTTTAAAATTTCTTTAGGTGCAAAACTCCCTTTTTTTTTTCCCGGGGTTTTTACATTTCAGTTTGGGGTTTTTTTTTTCCTTTGGGCGGTTTTTGGAAGGCCCATTTTTTGGTTTTTAAAGAAGGCGCACTTTTTTTTTTTTTGGACCATTTTTTTAAAAATTGAAAAATTAGCAGAATTTTTCTAGTCACCGCAGGGTATTTCATAGGGGGCCAAAATCCACTTTTTTACCCCGTTTACTTTTTTCAAATTTGGTGTTTTTTTTCACTTTGGCGGCAGGCCCAAGCTTTGTTTTTTTGGGCCCACCTTGCACTTAAATTAAAATTTTACAAGCAATTTTTTAGTCACCCCCAGGGTGTATTTCTTGGGTTTGGCCAAAATTTCCACTTTTTATTTCCGTATACTTTTCAGATAGGTGTTTTTTCACTTTGGCGCAGGCCAGCTTTGTTCACAAAAGCCCCCTTGCATTTAAAATTTTGGGAAATTTTTAAGAAATTTTTTTGGTGTCACGCAGGTGTATTTTCATAGGTGAAAAAAAAATTTTAAATTTTTTTTCCGTTTTTTTACTTTTTCAAATGGGGTTTTTTTTTTTCACTTTGGCGGGGGCCAGTTTTTGTTCATGGGGCCCCCTTTTGCATTTTTAAATTTGAACCCCAGAAATTTTTTTTTAGTCACCGCAGGTGTTTTTCATGGGGTTGAAAAATCCCCTTTATTACCCCGGTTATACTTTTAGATAGGTTTTTTTTTTCATTTTTGGCGCAGGCAGAGCTTTGTTCCCCAGACCCACCTTGAAATTTAAAATTTTGGGAATACAGCAATTTTGTAGTCCCCGGCGGTGAATTCATGGGTTCCCAAAAAAATCCCTTTTTTTTCCGTTTACTTTTTCAGTTAGGTGTTTTTTTCACTTTGGCGCATGCCGCTTTGTTTTTTTTTAGAGCCCCCTTTGCCTTAAATTTAAATACGGGAAATTTTGGGGTTGTCACCGAGTCACCCCCGGTTTTATTTCATGGTTCCCAAAACTCCACTTTTATTATCTGTATACTTTTCAAAATAGGTGTTTTTTTCACTTTGGCGCAAGCCGGGCTTTGTTTAAATTAGCCCCCTTTGCATTTTAAATTTTGAATACAGCAATTTTGTAGTCACCGCAGGTGAAAATTTAAAGGGTGCAAAAAAATACCTTTTATTTTTTTCCGTATACTTTTTCAAAATGGGAAATTCTTTTTTCACTTTGGGCGCAGGCCCGGCTTTGTTAAAAGGAGCCCCCTTTGGAAATTTAAAATTTGAATTATAGCAATTTTGAAAGGGTAAACCGCAGGTGTATTTAAATAGGGGGAAAACTCCACTTTTTTTACCCGTAAAAACTTTTTAGAAAGGTGTTTTTGTTTTCATTTGGAAAAGGGCCCACCCTTTGCCCTGGGAGCCCCCCTTGCATTAAAATTTAAAATTTTTAAAACCCAATTTTTTTAGTCACCGTATTTTGTATTTCCCATTAGGTCCCAAAAAATACCTTTTTTTTATCGATTTTAAAATTTAAGTTTGGGGTTTTTTTTTTACTTTGGGAGGCCAGTTTTTTCATAGAGCCAACTTGCATTTTAAATTTGAATACGAAAATTTTTTTAGTCACCCGCAGGGTGTATTTCATAGGGGGAAAAAAACTCAACTTTTTTTTTTCCTTTGTTTTCCCATTTCAGATAGGTGTTTTTTTTTTCCTTTTGGCGCAGGGGCCCAGCTTTGTTTCCATGAGCCACCTTGCAAAAAAATTTTGGGAATTTTAACGGCAATTTTTGTGGGGTCCCCGGGCAGGTGTTGTTTTTTTCAGGGTTTTTGGCCAAAAAAAACCTTTGGTTTTTACCGTATTAAAATTTCGATAGGAGGTCTTTTTCTCTTTGGGCGAAAGGATAAGCTTTTTTCCCACAGAACCACCTTTTCCCACTTTAAT
>JAODAL010078723.1:0-12817 GCA_025379985.1 Phyllomedusa bahiana | reverse complement strand
ACAACGCTTAATTAACCCTGGAGAATTCGCCAAAGAATTGAGCCGCACAATCTAGTAGCGTGTTACAATTGCGTGTTTTCTACGCCACACAACAAGAGATACAGTTGTAATTAGCCTTTGCTTGTGAATTAGGCTACCAAAAAAAATTATATATTTTTGGCGTTGAAAAAGACGGTTTATTTTTGTCAGCACCAGCAAAACAACGCTTAATTAACCCCTTTTGGAAAAAAATTGCGCCAAAGAATTGAGCCGCACAAACTTAGTAGCTTTGTTACAATTGCGTGTTTTTCTACGCCACACAACAAGAGATACAGTTGTAATTAGCCTTTGTTGTGAATTAGGCTACCAAAAAAATATATATATATTTGGGTTGAAAAAAGGGGTTTTTATTTTTGTCAGCCCCCAGCAAAACAACGCTTATTACCCTGGATGTAAATTGCGCCAAAGAATTGAGCCGCACAAACTAGTAGCGTGTTACAATTGCGTGTTTTCTACGCCACAAAACAAGAGATTACATTTTGAAATTAGCCTTTGCTTGTGAATTAGGCTACCAAAAAAAATATATATTATTTGGCGTTGAAAAAGACGGTTTATTTTTGTCAGCAACCAGCAAAACAACGCTTAATTTAAACCCCCGGGATGTAAATTGCGCAAAGAATTGAGCCGCACAAATAGTTTGTAGCGTGTTACAATTGCGTGTTTTCTACGCTCACACAACAATAGATACAGTTTTTATAAGCCTTTGATGGTGAATTATGCTAACAAAAAAAAATATATATATTTGGGGGTTGAATAGTCGGTTGATTTTTGTCAGCACACCAGCAGAACAACGCTTAATTAACCCCTGGATGTAAATTGCCCCAAAAGAATTGAGCCGCACAAAACTGGGTTAGCGTTTTTACAATTGGTGTTTTTTTACGCCACACAACAAGAGATACAGTTGTAATTAGCCTTTGCTTGTGAATTAGGTACCAAAAAAAATTTTATATATATTTGGCGTTGAAAAAAAGACGGTTTATTTTTTGTCAGCACACAAGCAAAACAACGCTTAATTAACCCCTGGATGTAAATTGCGCCAAAGATTGAGCCGCCAAATAGTGCTTTGTGCGTGTTACAATTGCGTTGTTTTCTACCCCACACAACAAAGAGATACAGTTGTAATTACCCTTTGCTTGTGATTAGGCTACCAAAAAAATTATATATATTTGGCGTTGAAAAAACGGTTTATTTTTGTCAGCACACCAGCAAAACAACGCTTAATTTAACCCTGGAGGTAAATTGAGCAATAGAATTCAGCAGCCAAAATGAAGTGGTATTTTTGTATTGTAAAAACGCTGTTTCTTTAAATAAATACAACAGGAACTGGCTTAGATCCCACTTGGTTTATTGAATGTATATGCAGCTGCATTTGGACGCACAATGGATTTCAGATCCAATACCCCAAAAAATCAGAAATAGGAACATTCAGTGAAACAGTTTATGAGACAAGCTGAGACACCACCACAGAAATCGCTGTAATAGAAAAATCAGTTCGTTCAGAAAGCGCTATACACCAGCAGCAGCACCTGTCCATATTCCAGCTACAGTGAGAGGAGATGTGAGCTCCAGCGGAGCGCGCTCTTTGTCCTTAAAATCACATTACTAGTGCGGTGACGTCACAGAAAGTCAGCGCAGGTGTCTACTGATTGCTTCAGTCTCTGACATTGTCATGCAGGCTATGCCCCTCTTCCATCCCAGAGTGCTTGTGCCCCATGTGCGCCATTGTGCTCGCAGCCATTTTATCAATCAAAAGCAGAACTTAGTTCACGCCGAACGTACCCCAAAGTCTCGACTTCGATTCCGAAACCGAAGTTTCCTGATAATTCTAACGGAATTTCCCACTTAGTTAGAATCAATTTCGACCTGTGCTCTACTCATTGAGCTTGCGAAACGATCATTTCAGAATCGCAGCTCCATTCAGGTTTCGGTATGAGCACTATAGGGCTCGACCACTCCAATTTTGCGGACCTTTCTATGACACCAAAGCTTTTAGCATCTTTTCAACTTCCTCAGCCAATACGCTTGCCTCTGGGCCTCAGGGCACCTCCGTATACGGCCTCAACGTACCTTTGGCAGGTTCTGTGACAATGTAATGTGAAATGACTTCAAGTCCTCTGGCAGTATCCGTAAAAAATGATTGATTCCTTTGTAGGAAACTCCCTAGTTTCCTGCCGCTGTGCTTCGACCAATGGACTCAGAGATACGGACCGGTGGTAAAAACTCTCCCTTTGGGGTAGCCCCTATGCTCTATGACCGCACCAGACTTTGTCGGTCAGTTCCAGGGCTTATTAATTCTGAAATAGGTAAATTTGATACGGTTTCCTGTTTACCGGGCTGTGCACTAAGACCTTAATAATTTACGCTCCTCACTGTAATCTGCTCACGTAATCTCTATAGGGGCCTGCACTTTGCCAAGAAATTTGCTTGTCGACGTGGGTACAGTACTAGTACCCGGTCGCTTTGGCTTGAAACATTGACCCTTGACTGACCTTGTTGTATTACTCTGGCCTGGGTTTCTTGCGCCTGCTGCAGGTTCTCACGTACTATGGGTAGCGAACGGACCCGCAATCCTGTCCTGATTTCAGCGATGTGCTCAATGACACTCCTATGAGGAAGGTATTTTCCTGCTCCCAGGTCTCCTTGGTAAGTCCAAGGAGCCCCCGGGGATGTCTACAATACAGGGAGCTCGAGGGTGAAAAATCTTGTGGAGGCCTGCGGGACCCTATCCCTTACAGAGAACATGAGGGTAGGGTGAAGAACTCAGGTCCCAATCTCTCCCCATTCCTTATCTAACCACTTCTCTGACGCATAGCTAGAATTTAGGGTTTTAGTTGTTAATCTTTCGCAGCCGACCATCAGGTCTAGGTGTGATGATATAATGAGGTACGGAGATGTTGGAATGTTAACGTAGACGCCGAGTTCTATGAGTCCTCACCTTTAGACATGAAGGGGTGTTGCCCTGGTATAGTTGTATCAGCTGTTTCGGGATACCATTGCGGTGTGAACATTTGGGAATCAGTATCCTGTAGGCTATTCCGCGCTCGGAGGAGGTTGTTCCTAAGGTGCGAGATGGCTCGAGGGGATAGCGATGATGGCGTCAACACAGGATTGCTCAGTCGAGAACCCTAAGATGTGCTGATGTCATCGGGCTGACTTAGCGACGTCGGTGTCGGTACATAGGTCAATGCCCGATCTCTCAATGGCGGAACTCTATTATATTGGGCAGAGGAATTAGGGGGTCCTTCGAAAATGGGAGCCCCTAGATAGAGGAGCGCGTTAGTTTGTGACCACTCCTGGGCAGGAACTACAGGCAGTGTATTCCTCAATTGCCCTGTAAATTCCTGGCCAGTAAAAATTACGTCACTGTACTCCCGGGGTCCTTCTCACCCCTAAGTGTTCCGCCCCAGTACAATAGTGGATGTGGGCTAGATAGCTCCAAGAAATGCCTGTGCGGACACCTGTATTGACATGTGACCGGGGGCTATCCGCACCAACTTTTTTACCCAGGTACAGCATATTGTTGTTGACCACAAATTGAGGTAAACCCAGATGCCCTCTGTCGCCTGGTCGGTTCCTGGGGCTTGTCCCATCTATTACCTGTCACACATTTCCAGGCATTGCTCCCAGTTTGGGTCCTCCCTCGCTGCTCCGTGCCAAAGTTCCCCCTGAGGATGAGAGGCAAGAGAGGCAAACTCTAGCTTATGATGAGGACTTTATCCTCGCGGGTCCCAGCCAGGGAAATGACAAGGGAAACCCATCGGGCTGCCTCTCTGGTCACGGTTTGCAGACACATTACCTTTACCACAGGATATGGGGCACCACTTTTTATTTCCCCACAAAGCAGAACAAGGGGAATCACAGCCTATGATTATACTGTGGGGTTAAGCTCGCAACGACAGCCTCCTTCATGTGTGGCGGGGCCCGAATAGGAGTGGTCTTAGGGTCAGTACTCCGAGTATAGGTAGTCCCGTGGTGTCCCCGTGTACACGATCTCCCGCTAGTACTGGCGTGCGCCGTGAGGTTGGTCTAGCGCCCAGCCACAGCTGGCCTGCACAGGGTTACCAAGACTTACGGAGTCCTTGAGGGCTTGTACGGTGTTGTCCCATTGATTATTAATGGTGTATACCTGCCGATTTCCCCAGTCTCAATGTGCGTGGTGTAAGAAGGCCTTGCAATACAATGAGTACGCCACGCTTGAGTTTGTTTATACCATAGTCCATGGTTTCCCCCCAAAGGAGGGACACTGTGCGGCGATGTTTGTCCGGTAGTCCAATTTGCATCGCCAGCAGATGTGATCGGGGCCCCGGGACTATGGGCAAGCAAAGAGCAGGTGTCTTTGGGGTTGGCAAAATTCCCCCCTTCTCACCAGCCGGGATTCCCCTCCCTCAGGACCACTTTAGGTGTTCCCCTTTTGGAGAGGGAAGCCAGTCTTTACTGTACACATGCTGACATCCGGCGGGATGCGATCCGTTGGAGGAAGCTCTCGGTGGCACTTAAGCTCCACATGGAGACTAAGTTCGTTACAGGCTTTTGGGGTCCGGTGTAGTCCCCACACACCCGCTGGATCCCACGGGTGTTAGGGCGCGCACCGAAGTGGTCACAGACGACCACGCTCCGTCACCTGGACAGCATGTAAGACGGTTCGGGGCTGCAGACACACACTTGATGGTGAGGTGGTGAGAGGTCATACATCTGTGACGAGATGGCTTTGCTGGAAAACAAACTCCCAGGCGTGAACTCTCTGGGCCCGACGTGACCACCCAGAGAGTACCCCCAGTCGGGTAGGAATCTCCTCTCTTTTAGCCGCAGTGTAGTCCTTCCTGGCGTATTCAGCTCGTCAGGTCGTAAGTAGGCCTACTAGTTGTGGCTCGCCAGTAAGGAGAAAGGGGGCGCATGGACGTCAGCCCACTGTCCGGAGGGCTAGCAGCTCGTCTCTCGCGATCCTCTCGAAGGTGCCGGAGATGAATAGCCTCCACTGCCATCATCTCGGCGGTCATTTTACGTAGGAACTGGCTAAAGCACCACTGTGACGTGGGCAGTGGAGGGCCCATTCCTGACTGCACCCCGACTGGTGTTTCTTTGTAGTGCAGGTACCAGGAGGAGCTTGCTGGCTGCTTAGAGCCAGGGATTTACCCTGTTGTTGTTATTTAAGGCTGCCTGGTGGTGTCTCTAATCATCACAGGCGGTTGGTCTACGGCTGTTGAGCCGCACATGGTTCTACTGGTGTGTGGCCTATTCTGTTGGCTTGCTACGCCATTTGCTGTGAGGTTGGTGTGTGATAGCTGCTGGTATTAACTGGCTTCACCATCTCATCCATTCTTGGGGTGTCTTCTCCGCTGGTTGCACTGTTGATCCGCTTTAACCGAACGACTATAATTGGAACCACTTTTCGACTGAGGCCTGTCTCTTTTGCTAGAGAAGCTGATCTCTTTAAAATGCCCATTTAGCATCCTCCACCATGTGTTTGAGCCTGCCACAGCTCTGGGATCACCGCTGAGTGCTGTTCATGCAATGAGAGAGAAGGCGAGAGAGTCAGGTACAAACGGACTAGCGTACTGGCTCCGGGGATTTGTGTGTGAAACAGCAGAAACAAAATCCGATGGCAAATCATGCCCCAGCAAAACAACAACCAAACCAAAAAGACTTGCTAGTCTGAGCGCGTGTAGCGTAACAGATGGTGTAGTTTCCCTCACTATCACCTTGTTGATCCTACACTGGCATTCCCCAGTTGAACAACTCGCCAGCCCAGAAGGTAGACTGGAGGTACAGCCGGAACCCCACCGGTCAGCTACCTGCTGACCTTTTGTATGACAGCCAGGAAAATCCTGACGTGGAGCTATGGGGAGTAAGCACCCCACCCTTGCTCTCTTGCTTATCCCTAATGAAAGGCCCAAAGCCCCGGGGATCAAATGGCTGGTAGCCGTACTAACGGATTTAAGCATAAGGTCGGGACAGGCTGTACTGTCGACATCTATTTATCAAGGCCTTTCACTCACAAGGGGCTGGCTTATCTTGGTGGCATGACGTCCTGGACTCACCAGACATATGTCAGAAACCCTGGATGGGAGATATATCCCTTTGAGAGAGACCTTGCATAGCTGCGGCTCTCTACAATATATATTATATTATTTATTTTAAGAAGCGCACATTGATTCCAGGGCGCTGTAACATTAGAGGGGGGATATGCTGATACATTTATTATATGCACACACAAACACACATGCATACAACCACACATATATATTTAATATGCTAAATATAGATATTTACACACAGCGTACACACATTGCGATACATATATACACGGATGCATACATATATGATACACACACTATGGCCTGAAATAATACGAACCACCCATTGCATACATATATACACACATAGCATATCATATATAACACACACATGGCATACCAGATATACACACATGCATACATATATACAAAATGCATACAACATATACACACATGCATAACACAAAACATATATACACACATGAATACCAAAAAAACATATATAACACATACAATACACAAATAGACACATTTTATACATCACTAAATGCATACACACAAACATATATACACACATTAGCATAAACACAAAATTTATACTCACATGGCATTACACAAATACACATATATACACACGACATGCCATACTATAGCATATATACATACACACATACACATTTTGTGTATCACACGCATATATACATTAAGTACAATTCATATTTATAAAGGGATTATGGGGTTTGCCCCCCAAAAATTATACTTTTTTTGGTATGGTCTCTCCCAGTGAGGGCTATTTCATCATTTGGGAGACCCCCCTTTGGGCCCTTTTGGATGATGCTGCTGCCGTTGTCCCCAAAGGGGCTGAGTTGTTGTATGGTTCCGGGGCCCCGGGAAGGCCACACAGCAGGGGGCGGGTTTTCCTCCTCACTGCTTTCCGGGCTCCCGGGTTCCCGGGGGCCCCAGCGCGGAAATGCAGCACAGGGAAGTCCGGGACAGTCGGAAGTTTTCGGGGAGTGAAAGGCGTCCCCTCCCCCCTGTAAGTGCCCGGCGGCTGGGGCGTCGCTTTTTTCCTCCCCCTCCCTGCACTGGGAACGGCTTTGGGGTTCAATGTTTCCTCCCCTTTTGGTTTAGAGGGAAAATACAGTAAATTTGATTGTGGCGCTGCAGGCACTTTGCAGCTCCCTTAAAAACCCGACGGGCGCACTCGGGGCCCCAAAGGCGGGATTGTTCGGGGCTTGTGCCCCGAAAAAGCTAGCCTTTGGCCGACCCCCCTTGCCTTTTTTTCCCCTTTCCCTACCACACTCCAGTGTAGGGCCCTCGGGGCCCCTTTTAGGTTGAAAGTTTTTTTTTGGGGGGGTGGAGGGGGGAAAAAAAGAAAAAAAATTTAAAAAATGCCCTGGAGAGAAAACCAAACTATTTTTGTACATGTTTCTCCTGGGCTAACACAAAATCTTTTTCCTGGGTGGATACACTGAGCTTTTAAGCTTCTTTGTCTTTAAAACAGGTTAAAGTTGCAAAAAGCCCACAGAAAAATATATAAAAGTTGTCACGAAACCCCAATTTCCCAGAACGGGGACAGGGGGGGCCACTGAAAAAGAGTTGATTGATTTCCCAAATTTCGTCTCATTTGCCCCTTTAAAATTTTCCCGGTGGCAAACTGGAATAAACCACACCCAACCCGGTCCGGGAACACCTCTCCCAAACCCCCCCTTTAAACTTTTAATCAAAAGTAAAAGAAAATTGGAGGGGGAGGGACTTCGATAAACCCAAACCCCAAACTTCCCGGCATCAAGGTTTAAAAAACTCTCAAAGCAATCAAACTAATAGAAAAAAAAGCAGCAAAACCTTTTATAGATTGCCCCAAACTTTTTGGCCCCCCGGTTTCCCAAAGGGCCCAAAAAGGCCAAATACTTTTCAATTAGAAACGCACCCGGGCGGGGGGGTGAAGTAAAAACCTTCTTTTATTCCTTTTGATGGGATAAAAGCCCGTGGGGTCAAAATGCTGCATGTTATTGGGGGGTGTTTTTTGGGGAGGAATAAAAAAAGATTTTTTCTTCCCAAACCCCGCGGTTGCTGTCTCAAATTTGAATTTTTAAAAAAATCTCCAACAGTCACGGGGTTTTTAAAACCCACTTTGATCTGGCTACGGATTTTTAGTGATAAAAGGGGCCCAAATTTGTTAAATTTTTTAAAAGTTTTTAAAAGATAAAAGGCAAAGTGCTTATATAAATTTCAAAAAAAGGAAAGGTAAAAATAATGTGACATTCTTCTACTTTGCAAGGGCGTCATAAAATAAAAAGGAGACAATCTTAAAAAAATTCCTAAAAATTTAAACGTAGATATTACTGTCGGTTCCTGGGGGGGAAAGGAAGGGGGTTTAAAAGGATCTCCCTTTTTGCTGAGGGCCCTGGGCTCCCATGCTGGAACGCGTTTCCCATTTGGGGAAAAATATTTTAAAATGCTGAATGACCCATTTCGGGTTTTTTTAAGGAGCTGCCCGGTCAGTCATTGGGTTTAATTTGTTGTCCCCGGGGGACTTATGACTGATTTTAATGACGTTCAGAAAAATTAACTGGGAATTTCCCTAAAAATTGACCTGTAGTTGGGGGGTGGAGGGTGTATTTAAAAAAACATTTTTCCCCCGGGGCCCATTATTAGGGGGCCCTTTTTAACGTTTTAAATCATGCCCCTTTTAATCAGTTACTTTCAAACGGCTCTTTTCCCTTTAATAAATTCCCCCTTTTTGATGAGGCAATGGGAAATTTTCCCATGGTTTCTTTTTTTTAAAAATGATCTTTTCTGGAAATTTTTAACCCAGAGGGCCCATAGTTCTTTTACCCATAAGGGAAACCGAAAAAAAGGGCCCAGAGCCCAAATGACTTTTCCGGTCCCCCTGGGGGAATTTCTGGTTTGGGGGGGAAACTGGGGTAAATAATGGGGCAGAATAAGTTTTTTTCCCCCTTTTTCCCTTTTACCGGGGACAAATTCACATTCGTGCTGAAAGGCTTTCCACGGGGGCGGCTAATATAAAAAAATTTGGTTGCGGGTTTCTTTAAAACTCGGGAAATTACCCAATTCTAGGCGCAAATTCACGGTTCCGGTGAAAAATTTGGCCCGGGAGTGTGCCCAGCTCGGCAAAAAAACACCCCCTACAGGCTTTTTAAATATATTTTCATTTTTCGACAAACATTTTGAGGGACCCGCATGCTTAGATACATTTCCCTTCCAGTAAAAATTTACACAACAAAGAACGTTTTTCTTTGTACTAAAACAGTTTGTGGTACTTTTGCAGGCTTAGTTACAAAACACCCCAAGCTTTAGATAAAATTTTGTTTTTCACAGCGGGGGGCCTAGTTTTTCGGGTTGAATTCAGCAAAAAAGGGCTAAGTTACCTCAGCATTGGGAGATACATCTGGGGGGCTTAGATACATCTGAAAAAACCCCCCACCCCAAGCTTTGGGATAAACTTGCAATTTTCCCAGCAGGGAATTTTCGCACCCAGTATGAGATAAATCAGATTCCCCACAATAGGCTACGGTATTCAGCCCCCTTAAGTGAGTATCCCCAAGACAATAAAAAACCAAGAAAACATTTCCTAAAAAGGGTTTTGGGGTTTTCCCTTAATAAAAGGGAAGGGGTTACATGGGGGAAAAATTCCATTCTATCCATATGGTTTTTTGGCAATATTAATTTGGGGGGATGGTATCAGGGGCCCCCACTTTTTTAAAATTTCCTTTGGGTTGGCCCTCTTTTCCCAAAAAAAAACCCTTGGGGACCTTTTAAAAGGACTGGATTTTCCCTTTCCCCCGATAATTTTTAATACCCGGGGTTTTAAATTGACTTGGACAAAAACAGGGGAAAACTTAAAATTTAGTGTGTGCCCCTTCCCTCAGCAAAACGTTTATGCTCCCTCTTTTGATAACCCGGATAATACATCTGTGGCTTACAAGCTTTTCCCCTGAATACAAGCCCAAAAAACCTGGGGGACATATAAACCAGCTTTAAATTCCCCCTCATTTCAAACACCCGAGGCATTTGTTAGTTGTAAACCCTTTGGTTTTTAAAATTTTCCTCCACATTGGGACATCCCCCTTGAAAAGTCCCACAGGAATTTAAGGGGGGTCCCATGTCTCAGTCTTTTGGGGTTTGCTTTCAGTGGAAGGCTTTGACATAATTGGGGACCCATCTCGCCCCAAGTCGGGGCCCAAAGCAGCACTTTGGGTTTGGGGTTTGGGGTTTTCAGAAATCCCCCAATTCCCTCAATAAATTTTCCCTGTCCCCGGGTTCGAGATGAAATGGAAATGGGTACAGCAGAGGGGTTTTTCCCAAAAATCTTGGGGAAAGGTCATGGTTTTTCCCCCGTAATTTTTTCTCGGGTTCATCCTTTTTGGAAATGAAAATGGAAAAAATCGCTAAAGGGAGTTTTCGGAGGAAAAACAGTAACTTTGCCCCGCGTTTTGTAACAGATTGAAAGTTGTGTTGGTTCTTTTTTCCAAATTTCCCAGGTAAAAGGGTAGAAAGAAGGGCCTGCTTGGGGGGTTTTTGGTAAAAAGTCAGGGGACACTAAGTTTACTTAATTTGGACAAATTTGGGAAACGGACATGCCCTCCCTTTGGGTTACATGTAAAAGAAATTTTGGGATGTCATTTAAAAATTTTTATTTTGGTTTGGGTTTGGGGGCCTGGAGAGGAGAAAAATTTTTGAGTCCCAAACATGAGGGGGAAGGGGGCCCCCAAAAAAGGGGTTTTCCCTTCCCCCACGGGGTGGACTTAAAACGCCCTTGCCCCAATTTTTCCCCCAAATTTGTAAAAGCGGGGTAACACCCGGGTCCTCACACCCTTTGGGTTTGAAGGGGGTTCTAAGCTGCCCAAACATCTCCCTTAGTTTCGTAGGGAAACCCACCTTTTAGACCCCCAAAACTAAGCTTGAAGTACACCTCCCTTAGTGGGTTTTTAAATTTCGACAAAAAGCCTTTTTATAGATTCTAATTTTCATTTGTCAGGTGGAAGGTCAAGAAAATTTATTCTAAGGGTTTCCCCCTAATCCTGGGGTTAGATATCATGCAAAATACTATCAAACCCAGGGGCTTTTGGGTCGGGAAGGTTTTCTCAAACCCCGCAAAAAAAAGGTCCAAGTTATTCATTTTTTTTTCCCCCATCAGGGGAACATTTTCTAGTTTCCAAATTTTTGGTGGGTTTGTATCCGGGAAGTGGGGGTTTTGGATGAAGGCTCCCCCATCAAATTTTAAGTAAAAAATTACAGCGGGAAATCCCTTTTGAGCCTGGGTTTCTGCGGCCTCTCTCGAAGCTTGGTTTTAAAAGCAGCCTCCCCTTCCTGGCAGTCTTATTGCCACCCGGGCGTTTTTGCAGCAGACCTGTTGATACTCCCAAAATCATTTTGCGGGTAAAAACACTAGGTTTCGGCCCATCAGGAGAAATGATCTTTGGAACAATGTCCATTATTTGGCCCCCTTAAACCCCGGGGCCGCTAAAATTTTGCTAAGGGGGCCCATGGATACCCTTGCTCCAAGTCCGGGAAAAATTTGGGCCCCATACAGCCATGGTGACATTATAGAGCTGCATAGACCGTTTAGTCACCAATTTTTTTTTTTTGGGCATTAGGGGTCTTGTCTAAAAACAGCTTTTAATTTTTTTTTTTCCTCTAAATGAAAAAAAAAAAAAAAAATCCTTTTTTTATTAAAACGGGGAAAACCCAAATCCCGGATTTTGGGTAGGGAACCATTTAATATTAGTGTATGGGGTACCCCATCTATGGTGGGGGTGCCCTTTTGGAGGAAAGTATCCCCACTGTATAGGTGGGGGTCAAAAGAACTTTTTTTTTTTTGTTTTTTAATGCAGTGGGTCATACTCTATCCTTTTAAAAAATTTGGTAAACCCACGGACTACTATCGATGAAAAGCGGGTTAGAATGTTACTTATGCCTTTTTTTCATTCTTTGGGAATAGGGTAAAGTCTTTTAAATTAAAAATTTTGGAGGACTTTTTTTTTCCCTGCTTTGGTTTCTATAAACATACTCTCCCCTTCACCCACACCAAAGCTTTATATTATATTTTGTCTTTGTGGGGGGGGAGAAATTTTCAGTGTAGTTTTTGGGAAATTTTTGGGCCAGGTTGTTTGGACAGTAAACCCCTCCCCCCAAAAACCCTGGAAATGGTTCCCATAATTTAAAATTAACCTACAAGATATTTTAAAAGGAGTGTTGTTGTATAAAAAAAAACTCATTTTTTTTTGCAAGTTTGATGCCTATATGGGGTATTGATTGCTGTTATCTAGATTTTTTGGGAACTAGAAAAAAATATTCGGGTTGTCTTTAAATGTTTTAGATTTTTAAAATTTTAACTTTTTTAAAACCAGGTCATTTCTCAGGGGATTAAGGGTTAAACCAATTTCCGGCGCCATAAGCTCATGGTAGCAGGTCTTTTTTTTTCTTTTCTTTTCCCGGGGTATCAGTCCCATTTCTACCCAAATAGGGGGTTAAAAATTGTTGAAACCCCCCCAAGGCCCCATTTTACTGGCACCTCACGGGGCTTTAAAAAAAAAATGGACTGTTTCTCGGGTTAGTACGGGGGTTTAAAAAAACCACTGTGACAAGGATATGGTTCTTGGGCATAAAAGGGGCCCAAAAACTTTTTTAAAAAGTTTTAAGTTTTAAAAGCAAAAAAAGGGTTTTTAAAATGCTTATAAAAAGTACAAAAAAAAAACAAGAATGGAACAAATATGAAATTTTACAGTCAAAAAATAAAA
>JAODAL010078722.1:0-12818 GCA_025379985.1 Phyllomedusa bahiana | reverse complement strand
ACTTCACCCATGCCCCTGAGCTCCCGCTGTTCTTTCCCCTGAGTTAGCGCATGGCACTGGCAGTTTTTCGGAGAAACACAATTTGGGAGTCCTTCCCTTCAGCTTTGAGCTAGTTTTTTTAAAAATTATTCTTTAGGAGCCCTCCACCTACCATGTATTCTGTCATTGGTTCCAACATGGACCACAACAGCTGGGTCATCGCCAGCCCCTCCCAGTAATTTATCCATCCGGTCCACCACATGCCGAACCCTGGCCCCAGGAAGATAGCAAACCATTTGGTTGAGGCGGTCCTTGCGACAAATTATTCTATCCGTGTTTCTGATTATGGAATCCCCTACAACTACTAACTGTCTTTTCTTACCTGCATTCCCATCCCCCCTACTACTAGTTGGGCTGCTCTTCCGGCTGCTAGGAAGAGCAGTGTCCACTAGGGCTGCCATTTCTGAGAATGACTCCCCAGCAATATCACCCAACTTGGCAATTTTGCTAGGAATCTCAGGAGGAGAAGTGGCCTTCATTTTTCTGGTACCCCTAGAACTTCCCCTGTCTACATTAACCCAGCTACATGGCTCCGCCTGCTGATCCAATACTCCACCCTCAACATTTAGCCCACTAACTGTTTGCTCCAAGAGTAGCAAACTCTTCTCTTCATTGTCAATCGCCCTCAGTGTCGCATTTTGCTCCTCTAGCTCTAAAATGCGAGCTACCAGAGTAGCAACATGCTCACATCTGCTACAGCGGTATTCACCCTGGATCTCTTGCTCCAGTAGTGCATACATATGGCAGATTGTGCACTGCTGGAAATTGCCAGTGAAGCTGCCCATTATCCTGGTGCAACAACAATGAAGAGAAATTTTTTTTTTTAATGAGATTGAAGTATTAAATAAAAGAGGTTTGTTTACTTACCAGTTTTTCTCTCCTGTTTTTAACTCCGGTTTGTAACTCAGCACTTTGTTCTCTTCAAGCACTCAGTTTGAGCCAAGAAATGGAGCCACCAAAAAGTGCCAGCTCTATAGAGCACTGATGTGGAATTTTTACCCTTTGACACCCCGTAACCCTCTCCCAGTATGGACTCAAGGTCCTGGGAGTACTCCAGTGATGCAAAAGGGCTTGCGTACACCAGTGTTTTATTTTTTTTTCTAAAGTGTCATACTTTAAACAAACCTGCAATAGAAAAAAAACAACTTTGCTACAAAAATATATGTAGCCACTCACCAATCCTCCGGTTTGTAACTCAGCACTTTGTTCTCTTCAAGCACTCAGTTTGAGCCAAGAAATGGAGCCACCAATAGTGCCAGCTCTATAGAGCACTGATGCTGGAATTTATACCTGTTGACACCAAGTAACCCCTCCCCCCAGTCATGTGACTCAAAGGTCCTGGGAGTACACCAGTGATGCAAAAGGTCTTGCCAGTACACCAGTGTTTTTATTTTTTTTTCTAAAGTGTCAGTACTTTAAACACAACCTGCAATAGAAAAATAAAACAACTTTGCTACAAACTATATGTAGCCACTCACCAATCCTCCGGTTTGTTAACTCAGCACTCTGTTCTCTTCAAGCACTCAGTTTGAGCCAAGCAATGGAGCCACCAATAGAGCCAGCTCTATAGAGCACTGATGATGGAATTTATACCTGTTGACACCAAGTAACCCCTCCCCCCAGTCATGTGTAGCCACTCACCAATCCTCTGGTTTGTTAACTCAGCACTCTGAGCCAAGCAATGGAGCCACCAATATAATGTATAATGTTGAAAACAAATGTGTTATTTTTCGCAAGACTCAACACTTTTTAATGCACATGAGGGGCACTCTGAAGGCATGCCTCACCACACTCATAATATTAGACAAATATATGAATGCGGGTCGGCAAAACTAGGCGCATTACTGCTGGAACAGGCAGATCTATTTTAATGTGGTCTGCCAGAGTAGTCAAAGTGGAGCTAAATTGCTATTATATCTCAATATTACACCAGTATAATAATAAAATATCATTTCTGATAAAATTTAATTATTTTAATTTAATAAAAAATGTGATCATATAAAATTAATATAAAATATATAATATTCCCAAAATATAAAAAAATATCTCCTATAAAATGTATTTGAAATTAATAGAATATAAAACTAATTTTACATTAAATAACTCACTGATGATGTTGTGGTTCAGATTTTTTAAATTTTTACTACATTAAATTTGAAATTTATTTTTGCTGCTCTCACCCTTTATTCTACATACGTCAAGAGCCAGCACAGCATACCACAGATCTTGCTGGGACCTGTGGTCCACCAAGCAAGATCAGTACCATAGTTTATATTCACTGACATGCTATTCTAATGATTTTTCTTTTATTTCCAGCCTATCTAGAGCCTTTATACATGTCAAAGTTCCGAACACATAGGCAAACCGAACTTTAGATGCCTTTTATAATCGCAAAAAAACACTTTCATACATTCAAGTGCATTATACACTGAAGATGAGACATGATAATTCACTTTGAAGCCCTTCTTTCATATATGTATCCATTAGGGGGCATCCCCACGGCATAGGACAAATAGCGTCCGGTTTGCCAGCCGGTATTTGTCCTGTTTTGCGGCCTTCCCCGCGGCCGCGGGGGGACGGCTTTTCTCCGCGATGAGTGGAGAAAAGCCCTTCCCCTCCACATTGAGAAGCACAGATTCTGTCCGAAAACCAGACGGAAGATTGTGCTTCTATAATGTTTTGCCGCCGGACTGCCGGCGGCAAAACCGCCCGACGGAACACCCGTGCAGTGGGGACTGCTGCACGGGTTTTCCATAGAGCACCACTGTGCTCATTTTCGTCCGGTTTTTCAGGCGGTCTGAAAAACCACAAACCGGCTGAAAAACTGGCCGAAAAACCATGCAGTGGGGACATGCCCTTAGTGTTTGTCTTTTAGCATCTGCAGTCACCTTCTGTCCTTATTTGTGTGTTTCCATTTGGCTGCAACGTCACATGACCTGTAAATGGTCCAATCATCAGGAAGCAATGGGAATAGCAGTGGCACTGGACCAGTGGAAGCTTCACAGGCAAATAGAGTTTTCTATTATTTTTTAACCTCCTCATGGAAACCCCTTTAACAAAATTATTCACAAGAAGACCAAAATAGCAGCACTCACCAATGTGTTGATCGAACTGTTCTAGAAAAGTTAAGTTCTAGTAGGGCAGGAAGTAGTAAAACCACCATCTTTGTACACCCTAATGCATTGTATTATAATGCATTAGGCTGTATGAATGATTGTGCATCCTAGTGGTGAAGAACCAAAGTAAAAAAAAAAAAAAAAAAATGTTTTAAAGTGTAAAAAAATGTAAAAAAATATTAAAATAAATCATAAAAAAGTAAAAAAAGTTACGCATATTTACACATTTGGTATCGCTACATCTGAAAAAGTCCAATCTATTAAAATATAACATAATTTATCCCATATGCTGAACACTGTAGAAGAGAAAAAATTACAAATGATTATGTTGTGTTTTTTTGGTCATTTTACGTTTCCTAAAAATTGGAATAAATTTAATCAAAAAAAGTTGCATGTATTCCAAACTGGTAGCAATAAAAAGTACACTTCAGCCTGCAAAAAATGTCCCCGCTCAAGTCCGTAGGTGTTTGTACAAAAAAAGTTATTGGTCACAGAAAATGGCGTTGCCACGCAAATTTCAATAATAGAAAATGTTTGGAAATTTTTTTCGGTACCAAAACATAACAAAAACCATACATTGGTATTTCCAGATTTGTATCACCTGTAGAATACAGATAACACATCATTTTTACTGTAGAATGAACGCTGCAAAAGAAAAACACCCGCAAACATGGTACAAGTACATTTTTTTTCACATTTTGCCCCACTTACAATTTTTTTTCGAATTCCTAGTATATTCTATGGTTGAATAAAACCATTAGAAAGTACATCTTGCGCCACAAAATATAAGCCCCCATATGTCTATGTAGATGAAAAAATAAAAAAGTTAGGTTTCTGGGAAGACGAGAAGTTAAAAATGAATGTGAAAAAAAATAGGCCTATGCATTAAGAGATTAAAGGGGGTTCCTACACTAGTAAGTGTAGCACTGTGCGATGACCACTACAAAAAATGTCTATGGCAGGAGTGGCCCAGCAGCATAACAGCCATCAGGATAAGCCCTGTAGCTGTGGGCACAACTTAAAAGCAACAATGACCACCACACAGCACAACAACCAGGTGAGCAGATCACAAATGTTCATTTTTCCATGTGCTCAGCAAACAAGTTGAAAGAAAATAGGTAGTAAACTTATCCAGTCTCCTGCTTATTAAAAAAAACTTGGGATAAGCTAGAGTAATGCATATACCAAGAGAAACTCAAATTTGTTTTTGTAGATTTTGCTAAGCAACAATACGTGGTATCAAAGTAACCTTTCTACTGCTGAATTAAACTTTTGTCGTGTGGCAGTAGATCTGTTACCTTGTGTCACTATTCTTTTGAGTTGGAAAATGTATAATGCATTAGTAGTTTTGTGCTTATAATGCTTTGATTATGTGCTTACACTGAGGATAAACTAATGTGCAATGTGCTTTGCACTTTGCTGCCTCCTAGTGGCCAATGTATGCGTATGAGAGTTAGGTGTTCACGATCAATTAATATCAGTTGCTTCTGGAAAATACCGAAACAATATGGGAGAAGTCTCCAAGCTACGCCCCCATAACCAACAGGCTGGAAGCAACCGGGTTTGGTCCAGTCTTGGCTTTGCCAGGGGAGATGACAGTCACCTGTTAATATTGTCTAAAATCAAGAGAGATAACGCTGTGGAAGGGCTCTCTTTATATACTGCCTTCTTTATGTGCCTCTGGCAGGAACCAGTGCAATGTGACTTCCATGTCACAAATGTAGTCGGCTCTACCCCCTGCAAAGGGGTTTTGCCAGGAAGAGAGTTTGTTACCTTCTTATTAGCACAGAGGAGAATATAAACAAATCATGCTGAGTCATGAACGCTGCAGGGGTGAGAGGGTGGGGGTGAGCAATACGGGAGCGTCTCAAAAGTTAACTCAAATAATAACATTACAACAGTGGACTATCTATACAGCAGACACAGGCTCATACACTGCACTTTCTCCCCAGTCCCTTGAAAGCTCATTCATTTTCCCTGTCATCAGATAAGAAGTGTTTCACGCAAGCGCGGCCAGATCAGCTCCTGTCAGCTCCTCTGGTCGTGTCTAATTCAAACTTTCAGGTAACTAACGGGGACTGAGAAATGCTGTAGCTTTCCCAGGATTCACTTTTGTTAATGACATATATTTAGAAAAGTGAATAAATATCCATTTTGGAGGATCCCACGTCAACATTACATTGTGGCAAAACCCCTTTAAGTCTGTTTTGCTTTTTTCCATGGAGAGCCAACCTGTGAAGGTCCCTTCTTCCGTGAAGCATTACTTGGACTGTGTCTTCCCTTAAAAACAACTCTTACACAGTACAAAGAGTCTTCTGAACCCAATTGCCATCAGAAAATCTAACCCTGTTTGTAACACCTAAGGTGAACATCTCCTCTCATATGCAAAGATAGTGAGCCTACTCTACTCTACCTTAAAGAGAGACTGTAACCTGCCATTACTGTTTCATAAACTATGTGCAGGAAAGAATTGCAACATGTGAAGATCAAGAGTGTATGGCTGTCCTCAAGTGCACCAACATTACGGACAGCCCAACACAAAACATCAATACTATTGGAACGCCGAGGAGGGTCCTAGACTGTCTACAATCATGCAACAACACCCCATCCCCCTTTTGACAATTGTTGTGAACTCAGTGGAAGCGTTTAGGGGTGCAGTGCTCCCCTCCAGCCAATGTGACATCACTAACTGCGGTCTGTAGAGCTAGAAATCTCAGCTGACCCCACCATGACATCTATTGCCTTTCCCTGTGGCTAACGACAAATCGCTCAATGTTTAACATGTAGATGTTTGCCTGAGGGGTGACCCAGAGCTAAGGGCCTGCAAATAGTGATTTTCTTGGGCTGCTGAGCTGCTCTCCATGCAGGTGTTGCTGATGATGGTCGCCATGCAGTACTACATCTATTAGTGTAGGGACACACTTAAAAGAAGTCACCATAAAGTGCCCAGTGGGCTTATACAAAATATGTACTAAGAACCTCAAGTTTGTTTTCGTAGCTTTTGCTTAGCAGCAATAGATCTATGTATGGCATCTGGATGTGCAACCATGTCTTTTTTTTACAGGTATGAGTGAATTTTTTATGACTTTTGTTCATGCGCTTTCAAAGAATTTTATCGTATGTTACCATATGATTTTTATTGTATGGGTGCATTTATCATTTATGATATCAACCTATAATTATGTACAGATGTAGTACACATAAACATGACAGATAACCACTATATTTCTGCTTTTTCCATGGCATTTGTTGTGACCTAAGTACAGATAATATAGATAACTATACGCTACAATTGTTTGAGTAGTCTGTATTGGCATAATGCTATTTTGGACAAGTGAATAATATATTTTTAGCTGGGATTACTGTAGACCTAATAAATATTCCATAATAGTTTTTATATTGATTTTTTTAGTTTATATTGGTTAATACAGCTGTCACCCCAATCGTTAAGCTGCATAATCAGTGAGCTGTCTATTTTTTTAGATACAGTGGGGAAAAAAAATATTTAGTCAGCCACCAATTGTGCATGTTTTCATACTAAAAAATATGAGAGAGGCCTGTAATTGACATCATAGGTAGACATGAACTATGAGAGACAGAATGAGAAAACAAATCCCGGAAATCATATTGTCTGATTTGGAAAGAATCTTTTTGCAAATTATGGTGGAAAATAAATAGTTGGTCACCTACAAACAAGCAAGATTTCTGGCTCTCACTGACTGTAACTTCTCATTTTGTCTCTCATAGTTGAGGTCTATCTATGATGTCAATTACTGGGCTCTTTCATCTTAAAATGGGAGCATTTAAAAATTGGTGGTGACTAAAATACTTGTTTTCCCTCACTGTCCCAATTTTATAGGTTACACTGTTTCTTGCCAAAAAAGTACTGAGAAAATAGAAACGGTCAAATAGGGGCCCTAAAAACCCCTAGCAGAAAGTTAAACCAAAAGTATCAGGAAAGACAAAAATAGCTTAAACACTATAGAAAGAAAAGGGGGCCCATTATCAAAACTAAAAATGAAAAGAAGCAAAATCTAAAAGTGTGAGGAAGAAAATTAGAAACAATGTCAAAAGAAAAATATGTGTAAAAAAAATCAGGGCATTCTAGTGTTGTTAATTTTTTCTGTCTTCTCTCCAATTATTTTTATAATGCTTTCAAACTGTGGAAGCCCCCTTGGAGGCGACACTCATTTCTTCATGAATTTACATTTAAATGCAGCATTCACGGTTGTCCCACACACTTTCATGTCTTTTCTTTGACGAAGAATATTAAAACCCCTTTTTAAACTTCAGTCTCTTATCCAGCAAGCAATGCCTTTCGCATTGATGAGGGCACAACAACCTGAAATGCTGTCTATAGTAGTAACTGGCTTGTCTTTGTTTCTTAGTTCCATTTTAAGGGTTCCCGGTGACTTTTATTTTGAGTAATAATAAATAAATAAATCCAATAGGTTGTGCTGCAGTCCTAGGTCTTTTCCATTGAGCTTATTTGAATATACTTAAAATTGTGTACCATATTCATGGCTTGTTAGGGTGACATGTATGAAAATTGCTGCGAAACGCCATTTCTAATTCGATGTAGAGGAGTGTAATATGCATCAGTATGTATGAACTTGTCGTATGTGAGTTCATAAATCTGGCTTGTGGTACTGTATGCCGTACATAACATGTCATATCTTTGGCACATGGCATATCTTAGGCGCGTAGCATAGCATGTCTTTTGCACAGTCAAAAGTCCCATGCCTGGCACAAGTTTTGGTGTATAACTGTTCATACATCTATAAAACAGCGCTACAGCGCAAGATATGCCAAAAAATGGTGCAGTCCTGTTCATACATGTTGTCCAAGAAATATAGAGCATGTTCATACAACGTTTTTGCATCCGATTTTGGATCCGTTTTGCATCCAAAAGCACTGCGTCAATCAGATCCAAAATGCATCCAACACCCAGGTGCATTTGGATGTGTTTTGGTTGCAGCAGGATCGCACCCTGTGGTTTTAAATAGGGTGCCTGTTGCATCTCTCAGATCAAGAATTGCCATGTCAATTCTTTGAACGGAACTGAAAGACACATCCGAAAAATGCAAATAAAACATGCATCGGCTATCACTCGTTCTGAACGCTGATGTGTGTTTTACATTCAAAGCAATGTAAAATCACACTCTGCTAATTGCTAGATACGTGTTTGGGTCCCAAAGACGGATCCAGACACACATCTATAAATGTATGTGCACACGGTCAGAACACGCTGTGTGAACATACCCATAGGGTTAAGTCAATAATAATAAAGATTACAGTTTGTGTAGAAAACTATGTTGATTAGAAGTAACCAATTGTATTATGATCAAACTAGCCAACTGTACTGCAAATTGAAATAAAAAATGTGAAGTAATAAGGATGATGTTAATGTCGCCATACCTCCAGATCAACCTGTATAAAAATTATATGTATTAACTAAAATAAAGAATTTTGTTTCTGAAATCAACCTGATGTCAGCTGCCAGTCTTCCCTGACACATGCACATATGTTGATTCTTCTATTAATTTGATAACCACACAACAGGACTAAGTTGTGGGTTTATAGCAGCAACACATGTGTCTCCAAACAACCTTCATGGTGCCCCTCTCTTAAGAGGAACATTACCCTCTTGTTGAGCTTTCAGCTAAAGCTCTTTATCCAGAAAGTCAATATTCTGCTCTGTACTCATAAGGAGCAAGCAACCCAAAACATCTTTCTATAGATGGATAACAAGCTTGGCTTTAATTTCCTAGCCTCATTTTAAGGCTCAGTGAATCAGATGTGACTTTGAGGAATGCTATATCCAATAGGTTCTCCTGGAGCCCTAGCTCTTTATTTTTGAGCTTATTTGAATAGAAGAAAACCATTGGTAAGGAACATAAGGCTACAGGTTAAATTCTCTTTTTTTCTGCGGAAGAGGTAGGAATGTATCAAAGAAAAGTTCTGTTCCGACTGGGAACCCTGTGGCTGATACCTCAAAAACTTCTACCTCTACTTGTTGGCACTCTACATGACCATATTTGCTATAGAAGTTGTCCACTAGTGAGGGCAGGCAACACTATGGTTTAGTTGGTGAGGCCCCAGAAGAGAAAGTTTGACAAGCCCTATTTTATACAACAACCAGTTATATCCAAAAGCCAGCTGTGCTGTTGTTTATAGGAGAATACTTCAAACTGCAAGGTTAATGTCCAGTTTTGTTTAAGGCAAAGTCTTTAATTGTTCTTGAAAATACTGCTCCAATTTATTTTCGCAGCATTATAATGTACTAAATACTTAAATTATTCTCTCTCGGCACTATGCTTCACATAGCACTTCCAATTTCACAGCTAGTTCCATCTTTTTTCACAGCCAATCCTTTATGAATATGGTAAAAAGTCGCAATTGTTTCTCTATGTAACACATTCGATTTTGCTCCACAAGCTGGAAGCTTAATGAATGGATCTCATGAACCGCAGAGACATTCAGAGAACGCAATGCTTTTTAAATTGAGTCTTCCACCCAAAGCAGCTTACTATATAACACATTTGAAACCAGACTATTTTCGTTCTGTTTTCCTTTGAATGAATTTGTATTTAAGAATTCCGTAGCCACTGACCTTAGCTATTCATTGTGTGGTCAATAGATGCTGGATCACGCAATGGAATATTTTTCACTGTATTCAAATACTTCCTATTATTGCTAGAAATGTTATGTTCTAGAAAAACAAGGGATAATGTGATGGATTTCGAGAGTTTGATTTTGTAATTTCAGATATTGTTTCAAAAACACTGACACTTTCACAAGCTGCTACTCCCTCAGGACCATTCATTCCTGTATAACATTGTACTTTCTTCAAGAAACGAAGGACAGAATACAAACATCTGTAGATTCCTTTGTATGAATGTCAAACTTGATGGGAGACATTTTGATTGAATGGTTGTTGTCTAAAACTGACCTTTGTTATTTCCCATTAGCATGTTAAAGGAGGTTTTAAGGGATATGATATCAGATGAAGCGATGCCATAAGAAGGAAGAATATGAAGCCTCTTAAAGGGTTATCCAAGATTACAAGATTGAAAAGAAAGTCTCATTCACCTCACTTCTTACTATAGGTTGTGAATGGTATTATAAACAGAACCCTCATCACCTGTTCACAATAGTCCATTCATGGATTAAATAGTGCTGCTGCTTCTGGGAAAAAGAGATGGTTTTCTAGTCACAGACAACCTCTTATGATGCATATTGGTTAGTCATTGCAATGTGGAGATAAGAGTTAACTGGTCAACACTAGATCTAGCTTCTACTCCAGGCATTGCAGAGGAAATAAACACAGTATTCCACAGCATACATATCAATTGGTTTCAGGATGACCATTGTAGGTTGAAACCATAACTATGTGGGAAATTAGTAATTGGTTCTGAGGCTCCAAAATGTGAACCAATGTAATGCAAAATGAAGATTAACAATAATTGAGAAGATAACTAATACAGATAAAGCATGTTCTTATTCTCTCTCACTCCACCTCTTCTTTGCTCTCTGCTGGAGTCCTCCAGGGATCAGTCTTTGGCCCAATATTCTTCTCTCTCTGCGCCCTTGGCCTTTGTGAACTCATAGCATTAGTTGGCTTTCAATACCACTTCTATGCTGACAACAATTAAATCTATATGCCAGAATGTTTATCATCCATTTCCTCCTTCTCCTGCTTTCTCAAACTCAATATGGGAAAAATGGGGTTCATCGTCTTTCCACCATCCCACTCCACCTCCTCATCTAACCAATCTATCAAAGTCAATGGCTCCACAGTCTCCGCAGTCCCACATGTCTACTGACTTGGGATAGCCGTTGACTCTGCCCTTCAAACCACACACCCAAGCCCTTACTTCCTGCCGCCTCCACCTGAAAAATATTTCCTGAATATCGGCTCCTTTCTTGACTTTGACTCTACGAAACTGCTTATTCATGCCCTCATCATCTTACACCTAAATTACTGTAACACTCTTTTCTATGTCCTTCCATCTAGTAAAATCCATCTTCATCTTCACTGCCTGCCAAAATGAGTCATTTTGCTGCCATGCCAGCGTGCACCTATACCCATTTTATTTTTTTTTAAATTGGATTTGCTGACCAATTATTGCTTTTTAGACTGTTTGCCTGGGGGAGTGGTTGGCCCCCATTTTAGTTATGCCCAAAGCAGAGTGCAGCTGAGATCTTTTCTTCCTGACAATATGGAGGTCTGAACAGAAACCAAGGGAGGTAACATGTTAGAGTAGGTTCCTATCTGTATTGAGGTCACCTTGTCACAAGCTGCTAACAATGACATATAAGGCTCTATATAACCTGTTCCCTCCATCATTCTCTGCCTTAATTTCAAAATACCTCCCCTCATGCAATCTCCACACCTCACAGGATAATCTTCTCTGCTCTCTTCTTTTTAGCTCATCACACAACTGTCTCCAAGTCTTCTCCCATGCACCCCTCATACTCTGGAACCCACTACCTCAACACATCAGACTCCCACCACCTTTACTAATTTCAAATGCAACCTGATGACCCATCTCTTCAAGATAGCCTATAACCTACAATAACTCTGCTGCCATTACACCATAATACAGACATCTCCCTCACTTATCTTCTGCCTCCCCCTTCTCCATTGTAGACTGTAAGCTATCAGGATCCTCTCTCCTTCCATATCAATGTGTTACTTAGTGTTACTGTATTTGTCTTATAGTATGTATCTGAACTCTTTGGCTTGTACAGCACTCTGGAATTAATGGCGCTCAAAATCAGTGTGTTACTTAGTGTTATTGTATTTGTCTTATATTATGAATCTGAACCATTTGGCTGGTGCAGCGGCCTGAAATTAATGGTGCTCAAAAAATAAATAATAATAATACACATAGCATCAGAAAGAGCTGCTGGAAGCTGGAAATCACTTTTTGTTGGGACATCAAATTTTTCGGCTCATGTACATTATACACAATGTACCAAAAAACAGGTCCCATACCTGGTGCCCAAAGGAGCTGCTCATCCTGACACATGTAAAGATCAGTATAGAACATGTAGTACTATACTGTACTGTAGAGAGGTGCTACTGTCGGGGGTCGTTTACCAACACTGGGGGTCACCCGTTTGTCCCGGTACTCCAAATCACGATCAGGGGAACATGTATCGGCCGATTAGAAACTGAGTCAGACGCAGAGTTCTGGTTCGAATTTCTTTCATGTTACCAAGTAATTCTGACAATACAATGCATTACACACATATTTGTATGATCTGTAATCAAGCAAGCGCAGGCGCGATAGAGTTTGAGAGGGACGGATGTATGTCCATATTTAGGCAGCTTCTGAGTACATTTCATTGGTCCACGTTGTCTCTGAGTAGAAAAGTTTCTGGGAGTGCATCTGCCAAAACTAAGTTAGTTCCCAGTGAAATGAACTTTTCTTCAGAAAGGGAACTGATAACAAGACGCTGCATCCTGAGGAAGCCGATAACAAAAATGTTACATCCTGAACCTCGACCTTCTTGAGTGCTTCATATTATGCTGTTATATTCTCCCCAAAAATGGATTTGCTCAAGGAAAAGCAGTCAAGGGGAAAAGCTTGGGATTTCAAGTTTTGCATAAAACACAATTTGGTTCAAACTCTTTTACCCCTTTACAATCCCCGC
>JAODAL010078721.1:0-12819 GCA_025379985.1 Phyllomedusa bahiana | reverse complement strand
GATAGGGGCCCCGCTGGTTTCCCTAATATGCTGTTAAAGTCTTAGAAAAAAACCCGGGGTCATTTTGCCCTTGCGGTTTCCGGGGACCTGTATTCTGAGATTATTTTCTATTACGGTTTCCCCAAAATCATGGTTGGTCTACGAGATGTTGTTGGCGACCCCTGTGCAACCGAAGGAACTTTGAAGCTCAGAAATTATTTTTGGGCAGTGCTCTGCGGATTAGGTTTTGGATTTGGTCGAATCGTGGAAAACGTCAATTTTCATCACAAACCCTTTGCCAGCAGATTTAAGCTCGCATGCCAGGTTAGATAAGTCATTTTTAGTAGGTAAAAGGACTTGTAATGCTTGCAGTTTGGGGTTTTTCCGGGACATTTGGGGATTTTCTTGTATATCCCCAAAGGCTACCTGCACAGACCCATAGGGGGCCCCTTTTGTCCAGTTGATGGGGGGGCAAAAATTTTAACCTGGGGTGGTGATTTATTCCCCCTATCTCACAGGGGGGCTTCCGGGGGGCAGAAAGGCTAGGTCAAGTGGCGATTGAACTTGTGAGTCCTCCAGGGCTGCCCATGGTCACAAATTCCTGAAAGGCCTATTTTTGGTAGCCCGGATGAACATCTTGGGAGCAGGCTCCGGGGGGAATGTGGGGAAAGGGTGGGGTGTTTTTAGCCAATCCCCATTTCCCCCCCCAAAAAAATTGGGGGAAAAGGGGGTTAAGGGTAGCAGCCCAATAGTTTTTTCCCCAAATTTTTTTTTTTTGGGCCCCCTTTCCCAAAAAAAAATTTTTTTTTTCATTTTTTTTTTTTTTTTTTTTTTTTTTTTTTTAAAAATTTTTGTAAAACCCAAAAAAAAAAAAAAAATTTTTTTAAAAAAAACCCCCCTTTTTTAAATTTTTTTCCCCCCCCATTTTTTTTTTTTTAAATCCCCCCCCTTAATTTTTAAAAAAAAAAATTTTTTTTTTTTTTTTTTTTGGGTGGGGGGGGGTGGACCCGGGGTTTTTTGGAAAACTCTTTTTTTCCGCTTTTCTCTTTGGGGGGGCTGGGATCTCAGCCCGGAATCCGTCCACCCCCGCTGGCCCCCCCCCCCCCCCCCCCCCTCAAAATTTTTCTTTTTTTAAAAAAAAAAAAAAAAGTTTCCCCTTTAAAAATGGGGGGGCCTTGAGGGCGAGATAAAAAAAAACCTTTTAAACCCCCCTTTTTTTTTTTTTTCGAGGAAGGATTTCCGGGGGGGCAAAAGGGGAAATTCCCTTTTTGTTTTTTTTAAACCCCGGAAAATTAGAGCCTAAAAAATTAAAATAGCAAATCCCCAGGCCCTGATTGCTACCCCCCGGTGCCCAAAGGGGAGTTAAGAATGTGATAATGGGCCCCCTATTTTATTATTTATGGAGTATAAAAACGGATTATGCCCCCAAAGGATTGGCGCATAGAAAATGTGGTGCCAATATTAAAAAAGGGGTCGAAAAGTGACCCAGGAAACTAGGGCCGGTAATTTTAAACCCCTTCTTTTGGGGGAAAAAATGTTTAAGGTTTTTCTAAGAGATGCTACCCTGGACTATTCACTGAAAAAAAATGTATAACGTTTTCCCCAGCATGGGTTTATGAAGAACGGTCCTGTCAAAAAATCTATCATTTCTATAGGAATTGTTCCAGATGGTCGGGGTGAGGCACTGGATTTTTTATTTGGATTTTTCTAAAGCTTTTTGATACTTTCCACATAAAAAGGTTATTAAGTAAAATGAGAATGCTTGGACTGGGGGAAAAAATGTGGAAAGGGGTAAGAAAAGGGCTCACTGAGGAAACAAAAGGCATAATTAACGTAATACTCAGACTAAAATCCCTGTTACTAGGGGGTACCACAGGGCTCATTTTGGGGCCCCTATCTTTTTAATATTTTCCTAAATGTTTCTTACCGGGGATTGCACATACAATACGATTTTTCGATGATACTAAACTCGTAAAGAAATCCACCCCAATAGAGGAAAAATGTGTTATTACAAGGGTTTGGGAAAGGTTGGGGCCTGGCAAGAAGTGGCAATAGGTTAACATGATAAATAAAAGGTTTGCCAAGGGAGGAAAAATCCATTACATGATTACATGTTAAAAGGAAAAACACTGGGTAAAAGTGACTGGAGAAGGGCTTGGGAATCCCGGTGGACAGTAAAAATTAACTGTACAGCCCGGTCAGGCACAGCAGCCAAGGTAAATAGGATCAGGGGATATAAAAGGGGGATAACACAGATGGGAACATTTTCCCCCCATTAAACAAGTCACTGGTTAGACCCCAGGAATATTGTGTCAGTTTTTGGGGACCAGTGCCAGGAAAGACATTGTAGAGCTTGAAAAGTACAAAGGGGCAAAAAAAATTTAAAAAGGATGGGTGGGGCTGCAAATTTCCCCGAAAGATTAGCAAGGGTTGGGTTTATTTAGAGACAAGATGGCTTCGGGGGACATAATAATATGTTTAAATATATTAAGGGGCCCTATAGGATCCGAAAGATTTTTTATACCGGACTGTATCAAGAACAAGGGGGCACCTCTAGTCTTGAGGAAAAAAAAGTTTCTACGTAACATAGAAAGGATTTTTATGTTAGGCGGGAGACGTGGAACTCTTCCAGAGGATATTGTCATGGTGAATTACAAAAAGGTTCAAGAAGGGCTTGGAGCTTTTCTGGGGGCGTGATAATATAAAAAAGTTTATGATAGGGTTCTGGAGAGGGGTCGTTGATCCAGGGATTTATTTGATTTTCCCGTGGGGTGGGGAAAGGAATTTTTTTTTTCCCCAACATAGGACAATTGGCTTCTCCTCAGGGGTTTTTGCCTTCCTCTGGATCAACACTTTTAAACTTAGCAAAACTTTGAAAAGGTGAACGGTGGACTTTTGTTTTTTTCGGCCCGACAAACTATGTAAAAAGTAACTATTTAAGATTATGAACTGAGAAAAAGGGTTTACATTTTTTTAACATTAATTATTGTGAAGGATTAAGAAAAGAAGTAGAACCAGGAAAGGAGATAGAATATGGGAACAGGGAACACTCTCATGGTTCCTGGACCACACAAAGACGGGCATCTATAATTTGCTTTTCCCTTTTTTTGTCGTATATTTCCGATTTTAGATCTATGAAAGGGATACACCAAACTTGGCAAATGTGCCCTGAGACACATTTTAATGCACCCCAAAATTTGTTGCATAACACTCATGCACCCAAATTTTTGGGTTATGTGTCAAAACATTTTTTATTATACACTCCTTTATATCTGTTTAGAGCTTGTGTGTCGGCACCAAGTAACAAAAATGGTGCATGCAAACTCATAGATGTCACCCAAAGTTCCTATAGGGACAATGAGACAGCAAACCCCTGGGGCCACTACTTGTTCTTTAAAAGTATGCTATACAGTTTTTTCATTTACATGATTCCAAAAATGTTTTTCTTTTTTTTAAAGATTTAGTTATTGATATACAAGCTGCCAAAAATACTGTATACACAAGGGTTGATAAAGTTTATTTAGAAGGGCACAATTAAGTAAAGCATTCTTGTTGATTTATTTTAATAGGAAACATTTTGATGTACAAAACTTGTTACATAGTATGGTTAAAAAAGACATACTGTATGTCAATCAAGTTTAACCAAGGGTGAAAATAAGATATAGATTAAAGGAAGTGGTAGAGGTAATTTTAAAACGTTGTTTCCCCTATTGATCCAGAATACCAAACCTATAAGGCATGAACCGGACTCCTCTTTAAAGAAATATTTGACTCTTTATCCCAAATGACTATGAGACGGATCTACATTCTAACAACAAATCTTACGGCTACAAAAGTATTATTATTGTTAATTATTATTTTGTTATAGTTAATTGTCTAAGCCTTTTTTAAGCCCTCAACAGTTTCTGCTGTGCCCAGCTCCTGAGGTGGCTATTCCTCAATTTCATAGTTTTCATGGTATAGGATGCTTATTGCCTATGGAGATTAAACAGCTTTTTACCATACTTTTTATAGTGGCTATTTGTGTCATACAAATCAGTCACCCCTCTACTTACATCACTGCTTTTTAAAGTATAAAATGCTGAAAAATTTGGTTTTGGCAATGTGCATCACCACTTTAAATCCATGTGATCCACCCTCAGGTTTCTATTATTAATCCATCTCAGTAATAAAACAATAGTAATAAAACAATAGCACAACCCTATATTATACCTCAGTTTAAGGGAGCTATTTTGGAGATGTCCCCAAGCACTTCAAAATAAATCTATGTTTATGATAGGCATATAAATGGTGTATATAGTAAAACTTCTAATGCCAGCTGAATCAGCGCTCTTAAATTTTTATACACATTAGAAAAACAAATTAAGGGAAATTTCACAAAATCTCACAAAATCACAAGCATCCCAGAATCATATTTAGAAGGGTTTTCCCATCTGTTTGTTTTCACTTTTTACAGCCTCTTCAGGCTCACATTTTCTGTTTAAGTTGTGGGTGGGTCTACATCAGTGACTGACTTTTCAGCTCTACCAGTTCCTATATCTAGCAAAATCAGTTACAGAGACAATACTATAAGAAATATTATGAAAAACAATGATACTGTCCAAGCAGAATGACTGGCTATAAATGTGAGTTAGCACAGTTTGTATTTGACTTGAAAGTTCCTAGTGAGAGAGAGAAACTAACATGTTGCCAAGACATATTGTAAGATGCTGAGTGACTCTGTTATCTTTAATATAATTGCATATGAATGAGCTCTGCAGACCTGATGGGATGGTACAAGGCTGCTCCCAGGTAACTAACTGTAAAATAGTTCTCAGTAGAAAGACATGAAATGAGACTGAGAAGCAAGTTCCATCCTGCTGATAAGACACAGCTGGGAATCATGTCACCAGATCTCCACTGCTAGAGCAGAGATAAGTGGTTAGTTAGGGGCCGTTCACACGGCTTATTTCGGGCACGGATACCAGCCGTATTGCGCGCCGTATTGCGTTGCAGTACGGCTGAAATCCGTGCCAGGCATTACGGTAATACATACTGTAGTTCTCATAGAGAAAAACTCATAGAGTAAAACCTAAACACAATAAAGCTTGTTGGAAACATATGCTTTCTGTTTTCCAGCCACTTCTTGTGATGTTGGTTTATAAAAATGTATACAAAATTCTGACTAAATATAGACATCATCAGTGGGGTTTAACAGCTATTGTAGCATCTTCTACTTAAAGCTTTAAATTTAGGAATAGCTTTGCTATTATGGATTTCTATAGGGTTTTTTGGATTATATTTTCAGTTTGTGAATTTCTTGAGAAAGGTATTAAATGTCTACCAAGTTATTTTTTTTATAACAAAATATTTAAGTTTGAGGTGAGTTTATTATGTATGAATGATTTTAGTGCTTAAAGGGGTATTCACATCTTATAAATTAAATAGTGCATCCACATGATATGCCATAACTATCTGATAGACCTCTGGGACCCTCTTCTGTCTCTAGAATGGCAATCTAAACAATAATAAAAATCAGCTCAAGTAACATCTAATAAAGCTCAAACAAGAATCCTTAATCTAGTCTTGCAGTGAAAATTAATAATCAAGTCATGCACCTCAGCATAGGCTTTGGAGCTACTTTAGCTTGCACACAATAAAATTCTATAGGAACACGTCCACATGAATCAGCTTGGTTTGTTGTTTTCTCACTGCCCCCATAAAACTCCAAGCACATCTGGTCCTCTTGTCTCTGGCCCACTCAAGATTTCCTGGTGAACGTCTCTGATCACTGCTGCTGTTTCCACTGTTTACTGCCCAAAAGTTACTTTACTCCACTTTGCCTTATTCAGCTTCTGCTTCAAACCAACATGTTATCAGTGGATAGTGCTTCACTCTGCTCTCCTTCTGCAGAACACACTTCAGCAGCAGAGAAAATTAGGACAGAGAACACAGAAACCTGTGTAGAAACTGGGTGAACTCTGAAGAAGCAAGTATGGCAAAACTAATAGGGTGCCATCTGAATTTCACATTATTATTTTATATTATTATTTGATGTGCTTTTAACAAGTTTTTATCTTCTAAATGCAATATTTAAAAGATGGGGAAATGCGTTTAAGTCTGTTTCCACACTCTTCTCTATGTCCTCTGTCCTCAATTGTCTGCAAAAGGCTGCTGAGATGGGTTCTGCAGAAAGAGAGCAGTATGAATCACTATAAACTAACCACATGTTGGTTTGAAGCAGAAGCTGAATAATACAAAGTGGAGTGAAATATCTAACAAGTAGGAACCAATGGAAACAGCAGCAGTGATCAGAGAGATGTTGAGTGGGCCAAAGACCAGATGACTAGATGTACTTACATTTGTATGGGAGTAGTGAGAGAGTAACAAACCAAGCTGATCCATATAGAAATGTTCGTATAGCATTTTATTGTGCACAAGTTAAAGTAGCTACAAACCTAATGGTGAAGTGTATGGTGTCTCTAGGATGGAGATCCTACACTGTGTTCTCCACAATGCAACGGCCAGATGTGTCTGGGGTTATGAAAACCATAAAGCAGGCTGTTTGACACTGTTTCTCTAGCTCCCATAGAAGTAACTGATAGCAGTTTCTGAAACTGTTTCTGTTTCTGAAACTCCCATTTACTTCTGTAGGAGTTCGGGAAACAACAATGACTGCTTCTGTAGCCCAGCACCTTTGGCCATTCTGATAGGTACTCCTAACTTGGGCCATGACTGAATGGGATAGGAATACATTTTCATGCAGCTTTCTTAGCTTGTTTTGGGGAAACCAATTATACGACTAGAATAAGACTAAGCAGAGCAAGGGTATTCTATTTAAGTTCACAGATCTACCTGATAAAACTGGCACTGGACTGTGATTGTTCAGCAACATGCTGTATAATAACTAAACAATCGATTCTCAATAAAGAACAGCTCTACTTTGAAATATACTTAAAGTTATTAAACTTATTTTAGGAACCAGTTTATGTTTGAAAGAAATATGACTTCAAACATCCCTCTGCTGTGGCCAATTTTATGGAACAACTTTTGGCACACTGTTTCAATAACAAAGCATTTACAGACTATAACATGGATTGTAATGTGTTGAGGGAATAGAGAAGACAACTGTGAGAGTTCTAGTTAATCTGGTCACACCTCTCAGTTTTTAAAACACAGCTAATAAAAATGACCGTTACTTTCAAAATTAGATTGGAAAAGCAATCATGGAAACTTAAATAATCAACAAATATTTTTAGAGGGACAATGAGATATTGATAACTCCGCTCCAGTGATCTAGAACAGTGTATGTGGTTTATGCCAATTCTAAATGATGTCTCCCTAATTCTTCCTAGTGTAACCTTACAGAAAGAACTCTATTTTCAGGGAAAACATGTGGTCTGCCTTACAAGCCGTTTATTGCTTTGCTGTCGCTCTGTTTTCGGCACCGAATTGTTAAAAATATACAATTTAGAATCTGGTGCTTTGTTACAGTATGTTGCCGGATATTTTTTTTTTCTCATAGTCAGGGCCAAGCTGGGTCATCTGGAAAGGGCTGACTTAACATAACAAGCTCATAATAAGCTCATATTTCTCAAAGGCTATTAGACTATCTCTTATTAAATGATATTATTTCAGTTAAAATATCCAGCGATTATTGTTTATCAATAATGCAGCTTCGTGCCTTGGTCACTTTATAGAATATATAGAATATACATTTAAAAATATTCTCAGATCCCTTTTATACCAACGTTGTAGACAAGTTATATGTCGGAATTAAAAATTAAACAATAACAACTTGAGAAGTGGCAAGTGCCAGACATCATAAACAAGCAGCCATGAGAGTGGTGTGAAATAGGAAAAATGAGTAGAACAATTGTGGCCACACCTGAGATTGAGTTTTAAAGTCGTCAATGAAAATGGGTCAGTATATGAGTATAATATGATATTTAAAGCGAAATAGCCTCACATACTAAAGTAACTGGTGCACAGAGTGGATGTTCTACACATATTTAATTGGATATCAGAAACTTTATTGTTCCATAGATACATTGGAAGGCTTAAAACTGGTTATGATGACCTTTCAAAACTGACAGATTCTGAAACATTTACTGGCTCTGGAAGCAGCTGTGAAATTTTATAGACTACAAACCTGAACTTATAAGCAGCAAATACTTTAAACAGTGCTTTCTGCTGATGGTCATCTTGTGTTTTTCTGGTGAAGCTGGTGATTTATAAAATAGGTGAAAGCAAATGACACCAGCAATAAGGGTGCTTTCAAATAGCCTCAGTTTTGGTGCAGTTTTAACTGCGCTCCACTTAAACTGCCGTTATTGCCAGCAAGCTTCCTTCAGTTGTCTAAATTGTTCAGAAAGGTGTTTCAAGTAAGAAATCAATTACTGTATTGAATTTTTGTGGATTACAAGCACACTAATTGATTACTCACTTCCGAAACAGTTTAGATAAGTGAATAAAGCTTGCTGGTAATAAAAGCAGTTTAACTGGAGCACGGTTAAAACTCACCAAACGCACTGTGTGAAAGCACCTAATTCTTCTATACATCTCCCAACTCAATATTGCAATATTCCGGGCACTACAATAGCTCAAAAATCACTATTGATTTAACCCCTTAAGGACCCGGCGTTTTTTTGTTGTTGACACGTTCGTTTTTCCCTCCTCGCCTTTCCAGAGCCATAACTTTTTTATTTTTCCACCTACATAGACACATGAGGGCTTTTATTTTGCGGGACAAGATGTACTTTCTAAAGGTGTTATTCACTATACTATAGAATATACAGGGAAAACCCCAAAAAAATTCCAAGGGACCAAAATTTTGAAAAAAAACGTATTTCCCCATGTTTTCGGGGTTTTTTCTTTTAAGCCCTTTAATCTTCCCGGGCAATACAATTGTTTTCTGTATTCTACAGGTTGATATGCATCCGGCAATACCAAACATGTAGGTTTTCCGTTATGTTTTGGTACCGTAAAAAAATTCCAAACTTTTCTATTTTTTAAATTTGCGCTGCGGCGCCAGTTTGTGTGACCAATAACTTTTTTGTACTAACATTTTTTGCGGGCTGAAGTGTACTTTTTATCGCTAGCAGTTTGGAATGGATGCAACTTTTTTGATCACTTTTATTTACTTTTTCATGTGACATAAAATGATAAAAAAACGCAATTTTGGCGTTTGGAATTTTGTTTCTTCTACGGTGTTCAGCGCACGGGATAAATGATGTTATATTTTTATAGATTGGACTTTTTTGGACACGGCGATACCAAACGTGTAACTTTTTTATTATTCTATTGTTTTTATTTGTAAAATGGGGAAAGGGGGGTGATTTGAAATTTTAATACTTTTTTTTTGTACTGTAAAACTTTATTATTATTTTTTTTTTAACTTTAACATTGAGGCCACCTATGGTACTTGACCACTAGGTGGCGCAATGGTCAATACAGTCTAATGCATTGCATAGGCAATGCATTAGCGTTTACCAAGATGGCGGTTTCCCCACTTCCTGTCTGTGGACGGAAGTGGGGCAAACCAGGACATGGAAGGGACAGGAGTCTTCCCAAGGCTCCCCACTTCCATATCCGATGGTTGGATCGTTGCAGCTATGCTGTGACAGTGCCCATCACCCTCAAGATCGGTGCGGCGCACCGATCGTCATTCATTCAGACGCCGCGGCCATCTTTGCCGCGGTGTCTGATGGGTTTAACAGTGCGGGCAGGCGACGATGCCCGTTCGCGCTGTAACGGCCGGGTGTTAGCGGCGATTAGCCGCTAACACCCGGAGGCTGTGCGGGGGCGGGTCGTTGAGCAATCCCCCTGCAAAGCCTCTTAGCGGCCCTGGGACGTACTCATACGCCACAATGATAAACACCTGATTGCTATATTGAGTTGGGAGATATATAGAAGAGTTAACACCGGTGTCATTTGTTTTTACGTATAATTGGTAATTAAAGTTTGGGAAGCAGGCATTTTTTCAGCAGCTCTCTCTTATATTGGCGCTTGTGCTTTATCATTTTTACTGATTCATAAAATAGGCTTTAAGATTTTTTAATGGGTTGGAAGGTGTTTTACATGGTAGCTACCTGGGACACTTGTACAGCTTTATACCTCCAGGAGCAGAGTTGCTTTTCACAGCATTATTTTAAAAGTGTTGTCCAGTAGAAAAAAACTCTTTCTAAATAAGGTCTTAATTACAATATAATGTAATAAATAAATATACTTTCACTGCTTTTGTGGACTTCCGTTCTACTTCAGCTGTTGAATGACAGGAGGCTCGGTAATTATGGGTGTCTTTATAGCTCTGTGTCAATCTCACCCCTTTGTTCCTGCCTCCCAAGTCTTTCAACATAGTGTAAGATAGGAAACAAGGGGCTTAAAGTGAGACTAGGGTAGGTATGAGGAAGATGCACAAAGTACAGCAAAGGACCCGGGGCTTGAAAAGGGAAAGGGAAACTGCTCTTAAAAAAAGGAAATGCTGTTGCTTGGCTGAAGAAAAGTTAGCCTACCTGCAGCAAAGAAAAAAAACACTGTAAACATCTCAGGAATATGAGTAAAAAGTCAGACAAACCACCTGAGATATAGTTTTATTGTGGTGCTCCAAACAATCTTTGAAGGCACCATGGGCGACATGCATGAATGGGGCTGCACCAGTTCTCTGGTGTGGTTTGCACCCAAAAACTGTTGTTGCCCCTGTCCAACATTTTTAAAAGGTCTTTCACAAAAAACCCTCAAAGTTATTTTGTGTGTGCCAATTTTCAGGGTCTTCGCGTCACATGCAAGATTAGACACATTTATGAATGTAAAGAATAGAAAAATATGATCCAGCGATCCAAAACGATGTAAAAACTACGATTCTTCTTTATTTAAACATTCATTAAAAATAGAACAACACAGCACAAGAGAAAAACATACTGCCGACGCGTTTCGGGGCAACCCCCCTTAGTCATGGCATAAACATAATGTTCCACATCTCCATTTATAACTATATTGATTAGACTGATAATGAAAAAAAGAATTTCGCCTGTTATGGCATCCGCCACATTTGTCAACGTCTTTCATCTTGTGGATACCCTTATTGGGTTCTACGTCATGCACAAAAAATCTCGCACCCAACTTCTGTATCCTTCAAAATCTCAATAAATTAAGTCAAACATACCCACTTTGGTTATGGAAAATAGTGCCCATTTCTCTGAGATTCAGCGTAATTTACCGATTTTACATGATGACCCCATCTTATTTGACATTTTATCCAATGGATGTTGCATTGTAGTTAGACGTCCTCGTACTATTGGTAGCCATAATGCGACTTATTTTTTAGATGGGGTCAGTACAAACTACATAGCTACAACAATGTGGATTTTATAAATGTGGATCATATCCATGTAAAACATGCTCTTTTTCCAAGGTCATCAAAACTTTTAATATTCATGGAAAATGTCATAACTAGAGATGAACGAATTTCACTCAAGCATGAGTGTCCGTAGAAGCCGGCAACCGGGCTCCCCGAAACATCGCAGTGGGCACATCAGTTCTGCCGGTTGCCGGCTCATGCTAGAGCTGTGTGAGGAAGCTTAAACGAACGGTGCAGTGAAGCCGTGGATTATGCACTTAAGTATATGTATAGTGTTTTGCTTAAAGAGGAAAGCATGTTGCTGAAAAGTAATGGAGTTTTAATGTTTCATTGGAAGTAATAAAAGTATTTATTGATTTTACAAGCACCTATCTAATTTTTTCAAAGTGGTTGTAGAACATTGTGCCATGCTCAAATATGCATAGGGAGCATGGTTTGGTCATCATACAATGCTGTGTTTTAGTATGACACACACATGACAGCCTCCACTCTTAGAATTGCTTAACTCTTCACTCCTCTGGGCACTTACAGGGGCAAAACTGACTAAACAACTGAAGTGGGAATGCAGCCTGACAAAGTCATGTCAGCACCAGCTGGAAAGAACCAAGCTGGGGGCTAAGATCCTACAATAGTGTCAAAGAACACAATAGTAGGTTCCTCTCCATGCCTCCTTGTGCCCCCTTTTCTGCCTGGGATGAAGTGGCGCCATAAGCGGCCGCCTACTTTCGACTATCCATCGTCCCGGCCCTGGAAGCAAGGGCTTCATCATTATCCTTAGGAGAAAAGAGTGGCAGCTTGCGTTTCAGGCAGTGGCGCAGCCCGCAAGTCGGTAGTGTGGCCAGGAGTCAGCAGGGTGGCAGCAGTGCGAGGTTGGGAGCCAAACAGACATGATTTATACCACCCACTTTGCAGGTCCCAGAAAGTAGCTGCACAGGGCCTCACTGCGGCAGCGGCGGTAACAGTCAGTCAGTGCGGAGCATTGGTGGTAAAATCACCTACTTGGCGGTGTGGCAGTTTTTTGACAAGACATCAGAGGAGGCGAATATGGCTATATGTAGAATCTGTGGCTAGAAAGTAAAGCGTGACCAGGGACCTAACATAAGCACCACAGGCCTGCATCAATATCATGCAGTGTCACCATACAGTGGCCTGGGAGAAACGTGTCTCAGATGTGGTGGTCCATCCTGTCGCAAGAGCAGCAGCACGCAGTGGCACACCTCCCATTTCAGGCAGTTAAAGATTCACCACCTCTGCCGAAGACAACTCCCTGTCTTTTACATCATCTACCAGTCCAGATACTCCTGCACCTTGGCACTCATGGTGCCAGCAGTCATTCACAGAGATGATTACCAAGAGACGGCAGTATGCGTCTTGCCATCCCTAAGTGCAGAAGCTGACCGTGCTCCTGTCCAAGTTGGTGGACTAGGGGTTCTCAGGCCTGTACCATTGCCCTGGCTGCTGTGGGGGATGGAGGGTTACAGCATCCGCATCATCAGCAGCAA
>JAODAL010078720.1:0-12819 GCA_025379985.1 Phyllomedusa bahiana | reverse complement strand
TCTCCTTTTACCTCCCTAAAAATCCCCACCAAAACCTGCCACCCCTAACACCCTACCCTAATCTCCTGATACTTCCCTTATGTAATCTCCATCCATAACCTGTCCTCCATACATCTTTGCGCTAATTGTCCGTGGTAAATACAGTGGAAAAAATTGTTCAATAAGTTTGCTTTCTCCCTGTCACGCACTACAACACTTCCCTTACTACTTTTCCTAGGGCCATCATTTTCAGTTTTAATATTTATATAAAAAAATATAATAATGGGACATTACTTTATAAAAAAGTTTGGGCATCATCAATAGGCGGTAAGCCAGCATGGTGCACCACACATTTCTGCTTTATTGACACCCTTTTTGTATCGCCTTATCTATATGCAATTATAATACCAACAACCACCCCCCTCATACATAGAAGGTGTGAGTGGTTGTCTTATCGATATTTTTGCATTTGTGCAATCTCTCCATGTATTATACTGTGGCTTTTCTGCATGCTAGAATGAATAGGCATCAGTTTAGTGTGCAGTTTTTTATCATCTAATTGTCCCCCTAGTGGAGGGGTGTGTGAACTACTGCTCAGCAATTACCTGCACCTGTTTTTCTTTCCCAAGTAGCACTGGAGACTTTGTTGCCACCTAATGGGTTCAGTCTCTGGTTCAGCCATTGAGCTCTAAGTATGGCCTGTGTTGTGTTTTTTATTTACTATTTATATAGTTAAAAATATTTTGGGGTTAGTTTTCCTCTTTGGCATCTGCCTTTCTGCCTCCATCTTTGCTGTCTTTATCATTATTCTACATATTTTAGTTTTTTCTTATAGTTTTTAGCGCCTCCTCACTGCCCTCCTGATTAAGTAGATTAAACACTTTCTTTTTGTCATTTATTGCCTCTTTTACATCTTTGTTGGTTACCATTGGTATTTTCTTGCTTCTTATTTTATTTTATTTCTTTGTTATGTACCGCTAACAGTGGGAGCATAAAAGGTTTTAAAAATCTCCCATTTATTATCTATTCTTATATTTTTATCACCTTGTTTCCGTCAATGCGGTTCAGGGCCTCTAAGCAGATTAAAATTAGCCTTCCTGACGTAGTGTTTTTGTGGCTCCTCAACAAAATACTCTGTTGAAGGATAAGTGGAAATTTACTATATTGTGATCACCATTTCCTAGGTGCTCCCAACTAGAATCTTTTTTTACTCTGTCAGATATATGTCAATAATACTAAGTCCAGAAGGGCCTTCCCTCTAGTTGGCTCCTGCACCTCTCTTATCCTAAGTCTGTGAGTTAATATAAGCTTAGCTGTGCCCCCTTCCCTCTAGTTGGCTCCTACAGCAGTTGGGAAAGGTAACCTTTAGTTATTGACAAAAACCTGTTTCCTTTATGAGAGCCACAGGTTTCAGTTTCCCAGTTTATGTCTGGGTAGTTGAAGTCGCCCATAATAACAACCTCATTATGATTAGTTTCATGATCTCTTCTAAATAAACTGTAACCCTGTAAGTTAACTGCCCAATCATAGGTCTCATCCAGCTGTGTCTATAGGGATCATCCTGCCATGTCTCAGTTATCCCCAATATACAATAAATAATTTTAGTTAATTTATGTTGTTGGTCACACTCCTGACATTGGTCAGCTGCAAATAAGAGTTTTTTGGTTTTCATTCTTTCACCCCTGTCCTTATTAACTATTACTACCCCCCAACCTCTCATTTATTACTAAATTCCCAGCACTCTATCTTCACTATCTTGCATGCTGTATGTGTAGTTGCCTCCCTTAAGACCCTAGTGTAAATACTCCTCCAATTTCCTGGCCACTTTGTCCCTCAATACAGCTGCCCCCTCTTCATTTAGGTTCAGCCCATCCTTAGCATAGAGTCTGTAGCCAATACAGTGGTACAGGTAGTATTTCTGAAAATAGTACTTTGGAGGTCCTTGTCTTGAGTTTTTGGCATAAGCCCCTTAAATCACTTTTAAGGACACTGCACCTACCTGTAACTTTGTCATTGGAGCCAATGTGCACCAGCCCCACCCAGTAATCTGTCAGCCCAATCCATGATATGTCAGGCCCCAGGAGGACATCCTACTGCTCAACGATTCGGGTCTGTGTGACAGATTGCCCTGTCTGTTCCCCTAATAATGGAGCCCCCCTCCCAGCCCCTGTCCAGCCTGCCCTGCGCTCCTATTTCTCACCTTACTGGGGCAGACAGGGGAAGTGTCTTCCTGCAGCAGCGCTCTTCCTGACATCTCCTCATCTGCCAACCATTTGTTGGGCTGTGATCAAGACCAGCCTCCCTGACACTCTCCCCTGCTTTCTTACTGTCACCCAGCTCGTTGCCTCCTGTCCCTCCATGCTGTCCTCCTCCCTGCATCTATCCCAGCCAGTGCTGGCTCAGTGAGTCGTAGACTCTCCTCCAAGTTGGCAATGGTACTCAGTGATGCAACTTGCTCATTTCCATCCAGGTCCTTTTAACCCTGCAGTGTGCACACATCTGGCCCGGCTGCTCAAGGACTGTATACATTGTACAGGATGTGCACTGGGCGGCATTGTCAGTCATGGAGCACATGAGGATATTACAGGAGTCATAGATATAACCAGGTGATCTCAATATTCTCCTTCTCTCTGACTCTGAAGTCCCTCACTTAAGCGAAAAATTCCCTTTAGACACAAAACGCACTCACTCTCTCAGGCACTCTATCACTTAGCTTTAAGCCTTTTTTTCCAATTCTGTCTGCAATACTGCTGCAAACCCCTCCTTCAGGAAAACATAATCCCCATTACTGGTTCAAAGTTTCATGTTTATAGCTTGGTACCAATGGATACAACCCGTAGATCACACTCGGCTTTCTGGTTGGACATGCTCCGTTTCAGCACTAGGAAGTTGAGCAATGTGTCTATTAACCAGCAGGGGATGTAACTAGGAACTAATGTGTGAGGCTCAGCAGTGAGGGAGCACAATCTGAGATGCACTAGAAGGTGGAGACGTGCTTTTCAGCAGACAGAATACAGGGGAGTAGAACGGCCTGGAATAGATATCAGCAAGACATGATGGGAGCTGTATTCTTCTTCCCATATGGACATGGTGCATGAGACATGAAATAAGAGGTCAGAGAGGTAGGATAAAAAACAAGAATTTTCTATAACCTTAAGGCTAATGGAGTTGAGGCGAGGGTGGTGATCTACAGTGTTGAATGCTGCAGAGAGATTCAGGAGATGCAAAAGCGAGGAGTTGCCCTGAGATTTAGCCGTCAGGAGATCATTTGAAACTTCAGCTAAAGCAGTTTCTATGGAGTTTCTGATTGTGGAGGGTCGAGAAGAGAGCTCAACAAAAAAAAGGGAGAGTGTGTAATAAAATATAACGTTTATTTAAACAAGATTAAAAAATCGCTATAGAGCAAAAAAATTACCCAAATAACAACATTAAAAGTATATATTGAAAGGTAGTTATATGGTATTGGAACAATTACACTGTCCCTGTTGTAATCCTACATATCTACCATAAATCCCTACCTAACAAAAACAGGGCACTCGCTCCAATAAAGAGCGACCCTGTACAGGAACCTAGCCCTGTTATACAAAGCCCCTATTATACCCTCTACTGGTGAGTACAATACTAAATCTCAGTTAACAGTAATGTCCCAACATGTTTCTACCTTACTTGTGGCGTCATCAGGGGACTGAAAATAGCCAATAACTGAGAATGAAGCTCTAAGAGAAAAAGGACAAACAAAGAGCAAACATTAATCACCTGAAAAAGTATCAAAAGAAATGAAGCAGCCGGCTCCTAATACACATTGCTTACCGGTTACTGTTGCATGAGGCCAGATAAAGGAGACATCAAGGAGCATATGGCTCCAATGTCGTGGAGGGCTATGGTGCGCCGACCATACTATGAGAAATACCGGGCCATTTAAAGCTAGCGCCCGGTCTCATGACCGCTCTCGGAGCTCCAATCATGTGACCGATGACGACTTCCGCTTTCGGGTCACAAAGCGCGGAAGCGTCCTAGCAACGCCTCTCTTAGTTACAAGAGGAAACGCCAGCACAGTTAGCGCTAATTAAGCGCATGTCGGGTAAATGGAAATATACTCCATCATTCAATGTAGCATTTAAAGAATTGAATAAAACGTATAAAAAACAGATCTCAGCTTGGTGGGAAACACAAAGTCTGGAAAATTATATTAAACATCAGATAGTGCCAAGGGGTTTAAGAATTTCCTTGAATCCCCCTCCCAAACATTGCAGTCCTGATTTTCTCAAAGAGTGGGAACAAGAAGCAAACCAGAGCTCTATACGTTTTATGCAACTTCTTTTGTCAAAGGAGAAAAGTAATCTGGATATTTTGATACCAACAAAAAGAGCAGGGGAAAATTTGCCCGGAAATTTGAAAGGAACCCCGAAATACAAAAAGAAAAAAAAATACGAACTCTATAGAAAAATTTTCAATATCACATTAAGGATCCCAAGCAAGACAGTTTGTGAGAGATTTTTATGCTTTAGAGAGAATAAGGGTATTTTTTTAGGACAAAAGGAAAATAGAAAAGAAATAGGATGTACGGTGTCATCGAGTGATACAGAGATATCTGACTCTGATAGAGAGGTGAGAAGTGTTAGGGGACATCCACCGGGGACCAAGGGAAATTAGGAGGGGCACAAACGAAGAGGTCACAACCCTTTTTTTGGAAACTCGATACCAGTTGCGGATCAAACACAAACGGTAATAAGGGAGGTTTTTCTGATTTTAAGAAACACAACAGATTGTAATTTTTTTCCACATATCCTTACCACTACAGAGATGAAATTCTTAGAAAAGGCTTAACCTTTGTTCCATGTCAGGTTTAGCCTGTTTAATTTGGGGTAAAAGATTAATCTATTTGGGGGCAAAATGCGTTTGGCATAAATATCCTGTTTAAAAAATAGACAAAGATTATTTGGAATTAGTGAGATCTTTTTTAAAAATGTCAAATTGTTATACGATTGCGGATGACAAAAAACACATGGAGAGGCCCTTTCACAAATTTAAAACATAAGAGCAAAAAGAGCCCCCACGGGGGACTCTCTTTTTTTGAAAATTTTTTGGAAATTGAAAAAAGGATTTGGAAAAATTTGGGGGATAAAAAAAATTTTTTCTAATTTTCCATTTCAAGAAAGGCAGGGGAATTTTTTAATCTGGAAAAGGACCCTAATCGGTTTTGAAACCCTCGACAAAAGGAAATATTGTGCTATTTTATCATTTATGTAAAGAACATGTGCTTTAATCTTTAGGGGATCCAATTTTTATGAAAATATTAAGGGAGGACCCAAATCAAGATTCAGTGATGAATTATTAGGTATTCTCTCTAGAGCCAAAAGCCTTGAGAACTTTATCACAAGCTGCAGAATTTTATTTTTTTTAATTACCCGAAAAATACCGTCGAATTGCTACATCTACAGTCGCCCCGGAAATACACGGAAGGGGGGTCTCCCCTTGAAAGGTAGACCCAATCGGTGTTCTGCGGGCGTCATGGGGTCCCTAACTCAAAACTGTGGAATGTATGTTGAACTGTATACTGCAGTCAGTTCGTAAGGAGCATTGCCATCCATTTAACTCGTGAACGATGGATTTTTTTTTTTTTCTGTTATAAACTTGATGGCATCATAATTGATGAGGGGATTGTCAATTGTTACCAAGTTATAGACAGACACAGAATCTTTTATATAGCCACGATTTCCTCAATGATAGATGTCTAAAAGCAGTTCAATACTTATACTTCCTATCAATAGGGAGGAGTCGACAATTTAGAGTTCACATAACCACGTCTTGTGAATGACTCCTAGGATTCCCAACTTGGAAGGAATTATTTTTTTTGTTTGATGGTAAATTTTAACCATCAATAAAACAGTACACGATGGGCATTTTTGTTGTGCGCCAAGTTAGTGCAACATTGTAATTAGGATGGTAAGGGAGGAATACGTGATTTATTGGTGATAACACCCTTGGAGATCGACAGAGCGCAGATTGTCCTTTTACACACGGTTTAAATAGATGCATCTTTATTATATGGAATAGGATCAAAAGCACGACTTTTTGCGTCTCCGAAGATTTGGCAGATGGGTTAAACCAGAACAAACCTTTGGACTGAGATTCACAGTAAAAATAGAAAAAGGAAGATTACTGTTTCTGGATGTATGGTATCGAGAGGATAAAAATGGTGCCAATATCGAGACCTCCTAATTTAATCGCAAAGAGTGACCTTATGTAATGCAATTATTACATATGGACAAGCAGTTCATACCATATTCCCAAAAAAAATAGGGGTATTTCCACCGTGGCCAATATATGCCGGACTACGATTAGTAAATCTGCCTCTACTAAAAGAAGGAATATTGTACATAGACAAAGAAGCTGCAAGACATATTGTAGAATCAAGACAAGGAAACCCCGGAATGGGATCCTTAACCGAATCATCACAATTATGCATCTTAACATCACACAGAATAGGGACGTCCTCTATGGTACACCCAGCGAAAACTACAATACTGCCTGATGAAGACAAAGTAGAGTAACCCCCCTAAGATAGAGGGCACATAATATGAAGCGCATTCTGAGGCAATCAGGAAAAATATTGTCCAAACACTGGAATGTTCTTGTTGATGGCCCCCTGACATTAAAGAAGAAGGTTGACCCCGTCCATTGATCACCTACAGGAAAGAGAAAGCGTTTTGAATGATCGTTTAGTGTCGAGCCACTATACACACCATCCACCAATTACAAACATTGGTTAGATAGACAACCGAAAGGCTGTTTTCGGTGCAGTGGTTGCACTAGCTGCAAATTTATTGAAACCGGGAAAACCTTTAAAAGTCTGAAAACAGGGAAAGAATTTACAATCAATCACTTTATCAATTGTCGCACTGAAGGAGTGATATGTCCTTGCGGCAAATACTATGTTGGTAAAACCATCCGTCAGTTCCGAAGTAGGATTTGTGAGCATATATGGAGACATTAGAAACATAGTGAGGGATACATCTGTGCTCCAGGCATATGTGGAGTATGCATGGGGGCTCCTATGATGGTCTCAAAATCATGGGCATTGATAAAATGCTTCCTCACACTCACAGAGGCAACTTTGATCTGGAACTTTTGAAAAAAGAATGTTTTTTCTTTTTTGTGATCTATACCTGTGGGCTCCATCGTGCCAACAGCAGACGGTATCTGCAAATATGAAAACCAGTCTGCTAAATTTCAGCGGTTCGCTCTTTTCCTTTACATAAGTTAAATGAACGAAGTCCATTCCCTGTGCCTCATAATTCAGTTTTTATAATACCATTGGATTGGCTGTTTCTTATGTCACTCTGTTGATATGTGTCTTTAACTGCGTCACACTACCTTATACCAGCATAAATGACTTTTACAGCAGCCTGTTGCTGCCATGATAACATTCTGCATTGGGGATCAATCTGTAGCCACTGCAGATGTTATACACGCTCTATGGAAGCGTAAACATATTCCATTTACCTGACATGCGCTTAATTAGCGCTAACTGTGCTGGCGTTTCCTCCTGTAGCGACTAAGGAGAGCGTTAGTCAGGACTCTTCCATGCCCGCTTTGTGACCCGAAAAGCGGAAGTCGTCAATCGGTCACATGATCGGAAACTCCGAGAGCGCGTCATGTGACCGGACGAGCTAGCATTAAAATGGCCCGGTATTTTCTCATAGTGATGGTCAGGCGCAACATAGCCTCCACGACATTGGAGCGATATGCTCCTTGATGTCCTTCTCCTTTAATCTGGCCTCATGCAAACAGGTACACAGATAATACAATGTGTATTAGGAGCTGCTGCTTCATTTCGTTCTTGATACTTTTTCAGGTGCATTAATGTTTCGCTCTTCTGTTTTTGTCCTTTTTCTCTTCAGAGCTGCATTCTCAGTTATTGGTCTATAAATCAAGTCCCCTGATGACTGCCACAAGTACGGTAGGAAACAATGTTGGGAACATTACTGTTAAACTAGATTTAGTATTGTTACTCACGCCCAGTATAGGTATAAATAGGGTCTGTTGTATACACAGGCTAGGTTCCTGTACAGGGTTCCTCCTTATAATGGAGTGAAGTGCCCTGTTTTTGTTCTAGGTAGGGACTTTATGGTATATATGTAGGATTACCAACAGGTGACATGTAGTAATCGTTCCCAATACGCATAATAACTACCTTTTCAATATTAGACTTTTTAATCTTTGTTAATTATTGGGTCATTTTTTTTTTGCCAATAGAGATTTTTTAATCTGTTTAAATAAACTGTTATATTTTAATCACACCACCTCTCCTTGTTTTTTTGTTGAGCATCCTATTGATAAGTCTAAGAGGTTTACAGACTGACATTTTTTTGCAGCATTTTCGTGTTTCGCGAAGAAAGAGAGTTAGCCAGAGAGGTTTGTGGATTAGGTTCGAGAGAATAACTAAAGTGATTCTATGAGTTTAGCAGATGAAGGCCGGTCAAAGACTGGACAATATTAAGAGTCACACTGGGATGGGTCCAGAGGGGGCTTTTTTAGTAAAGGGGTTATGCCTTTGTGCTTGAAGAAGGAGAGAAATATCCCAGAAAAGAAAGGTTAAAGATTGCAGTTATGTGAGAGATGACGGCTGGATGAGGGAATGGGGTCAGTAAAGCAGGTAGTGGGGTGAGCAGACAAGAGAAACCTGGATACTGCTACTTCTGTTGTTGGAAATGCTGATAGACAAGAAGATGTTCGGGGGACAGGATGGATATTACTGGACTACTGGGGTGTAGTGTAAGTTTCAGCTTTGCAGTAGGTGGCACAGGGGTTAGTGACCGGAGCTTTAGACCTGAAGAGGTAGTGGGAAATATCAGACTGTGGTTGTGGGTTATAGTGTAATTCTGAGATCAGGGAGGTGGCTTAGGTCATAAGCATGAATTTGTAACGGTGGAAATCCATAAAGGTCTGAAAATATAACATAATTTATCCCAAATGCTGAACATTGTAGAAGACAAAAACTTCCAGAAGTACAAATTATGTTTTTGGGTTGTTTTTTTTTTTTTAATCATTTCACCTCCCCTCAAAAAACATAACAAAACCTTACATGTTTGGTATCACCGGAATCATACTGACCTGCAGAATAGAGATAATGTCATTTATATAGAAGAGTGATCGTCATAAAAACAAAATACCCCCGTAGACTTGACGCAAAATAGATGACCGCTCTCCTCATCCCTTTCCACAATATTCTACCCTCTGGTTACTTTGTCTAGTTGGAGCTGATCATTTGTTGTTATGTACATTTCTGTTCTTGAGGTTTTGTATCCTAATGATGTAATGATGTCTGGTGAGGCCTCTCCTACCTCTTCATCTATCTTCCAATTTCCCCAATCACACCCTGTTCTGCTATGTTACCCATATCCTTATGATAATCTGCATCCTCCTCTGGTAGAAACGTTTAGGGGAGGTGGGGCGAAATATTCCTGGTCTCAATATGTTCTTCCGATCTGTGAGATTAGAACACATGGTGGTACATAACACATTCACCTTCTTACTTCCACATCCAAATATTGGATGGTTCAGACTCGTCCACATTTCATCAATCTGCGTCACTGATCAGATATTGTACAGATTGGTCTAGTTTTTCTTCAGAACCCCCCATAAAAGAAACACATGGTCCCCATATCTGAGCCGTGTAATTATATGCCCAGAAAGTGGACAACTGGATTCTGTGCTCCAAATGCAGAATATATTTGTGTAACTAGGAGCCGCAGGAGACCCCATTAAAGTAATGTTCAGTCCCAAACCTGGAATATTTCCTTGTCAGTATCAGATCCCATAAGCTCATAAGAAATGAGAGGTGGAGAGCAGGGGTTTAGTCGTCTCTTTCAAGCTCACTCTACTGCGCCCTCCACTCAGCAGAGAAGCGGATAGTTATTTATATATATATATTACAGTCGTTAACCAGGGACAAGAGCTCAGTGCTTAAATGGCTTCTTTTTCTGTTTCAGTCACCGTCCTAGGATGGGTTGTGTAGGTGTGAGTGTGTGTATAAATATATAATGGAGGTGTGTATAAAGAATGTCATCTTACTCTCAGTCTTCCTCGTCTTCTTCAGGTTATTCAAGACCAGAACTCTCACAGCTAAAGACAATGGTCCTTATTGTGAATGACCTACCGAGGATGGACAAGGACGGAGACCTCAGGGCCACCAGGATATCAGACCTCACCCTGGAGATCATCTACTTGGTAACTGGAGAGGTGAGAGTCTCACATGACCTCGCTCTTCTCTCTATCAGTAACAGGTGAATGATGGGAAAGGTGAGGGGTTCTTAGAATCTATGTAGTGATCGGTGTCTCCCAATACACAGGATTACACAGTAGTGAAGAAGTCATCTGGTAAGCGTTTGGCCCCCCGTGTGTCAGGAGAACGGAGCAGCACCAAGAGCCCCATCACCGAGCCTCCACCTCATTCACTGATACAGGAGCAGAAGATCCTAGAACTGACCACCAGGATCACTGAGCTGCTGACGGGCGAGGTGACTGGGATTTATATAGTAACATCACTGGAGGGGTCTGGGTGATGACTGGGAATTATATAGTAACATCACTGGAGGGGTCTGGGTGATGACTGAAGAGGTGACTGGGAATGCTGGGAATTAGGTAGTAACACCACTGGAGTGATCTGGGTGATGATGGATCCTTGTGTTTTCAGGTTCCTATAAAGTGTCAGGATGTCGCAGTCTATTTCTCCATGGAGGAGTGGGAGTACATAGAAGGACACAAGGATCTTTACAAAGACGTCCTGATGGAGGATCACCGGCCTCCCACATCATCAGGGATGGACAAAGATGGAGACCTCAGGGCCACCAGGATATTAGACCTCACCCTGGAGATCATCTACTTGGTAACTGGAGAGGTGAGAGTCTCACATGACATCGCTCTTATCTATATCAGTAACCGGTGAATGATGGGAAAGGTGAGGGGTTCTTAGAATCTATGTAGTGATCAGTGTCTCCCCTTACACAGGATTACACAGTAGTGAAGAAGTCGTCTGGTGAGTGTGTGGCCCCCCATGTGTCAGGAGGATGGAGCAGCACCCAGAGTCCCGAGCCTCCACCTCATTCACTGATACAGAAGATCCTAGACCTGACCACCAAAATCACTGAGCTGCTGACTGGAGAGGTGACTGGGAATGCTGGGAATTATATAGTAACACCACTGGAGGAGTCTGGGTGATGATGGATCCTTGTGTTGTCAGGTTCCTATAAGGTGTCAGGATGTCGCTGTCTATCTCTCCATGGAGGAGTGGGAGTACATAGAAGGACACAAGGGTTTGTACAAGGACTTCATGATGGAGGATCCCCTGCCTCTCACCTCTCCAGGTAGAGAAGACCTTCATGATTATAGAATATAGACCAGGTTTGAGGGGTCCCTAGAGTCACCCACCATCTGGTTATCACATATATACACTGTGTTCAGTCACTGGGGCAGAGTTATGATTATTGTAGAAAAGACCACATAAATGTAAATTAGACCCACAGAAGATATGGGATGTACCAGAGTGGTGCATGCTGGGTGACAGCATTGGAGCATCTTGCACCCACATTCCTCTTTCTTAATCCACCTCTTGCAGGAGTTACTTTACCAGATTTGTGGCACACACCCGTAATAAAGTCGTAACTTCACACGGCCAAGCCTCCTTTCTAGACACTATTGACAATTATCTATAGAATTGCAAAAAGTATCTAAAAGAAGAAATCTCACAGATGGTCTGTACAGCGGTTGTATAAGGGATAATTGTTGAGCTGCTCCATGTGATTCATGTTTTACATTAAATATAAATTATTTTGTTTGGGTAAAAAAATTTGTTTCTTTTTCCAGATGAAGGAGAAGATAAGCCCTCACAGATTGGCAAACCTAGAACTGGACATAGACCGGCTGAAATGTTTCCAAGTTCTGAATGTGGGAAACTGTTTAAAGCAGAATCTCATCTTTCCAAGCACAAGAGAACATTCTCATGTTCAGAATGTGGGGAATCTTTTAACAAGAAATCAGATCTTATCACACATAAGAGAAATCACACAGGGGAGAAGATATTTTCATCTCCTGAATGTGACAAGAGCTTTAGTGAGAAATCATTTGTTAAGGAACATCTAAGAAGTCACACAGGGGAGCAGCCCTTCTCTTGCTCGGAATGTAAGCAATGTTTTAGCAAGAAATCTAATCTGTTTAGACACGAGAAAATTCACACCGGGGAGAAATCACTTACCTGCTCTGAATGTGGGAAATGCTTTAGCCTGAAATCAAGTCTGGTTAATCATGAGAGAATTCACACAGCAGTAAAGACATTTACCTGCTCAGAATGTGGGAAATGCTTTAGCCTGAAATCAATTCTGGTTATTCATCAGAGCATTCACACAGGGGAGAAGCCGTTTTCATGTACAGAATGTGGGAAATGCTTTAGACTTAAACATCATCTCGACATTCATCAGATAATTCATACAGGGGTGAAGCCATTTTCTTGTTCGGAGTGTGGGAAATGTTTTATCCAGAAATCAAAACTTAAGAGACATCTAAGACATCACACAGGAGAAAAGCCATTTTTATGTTCAGAATGTGGGAAATGTTTTAGCCAGAAATCAGGCCTTATGGCACATCTAAGACATCACACAGGGGAGAAGCCATTTTCATGTTCAGAATGTGGAAAATGTTTTAGTCAGAGATCAAGCCTCATGGAACATCTAGTGTGTCACACAGGAGAGAAGCCATTTCAGTCGAATGTGAAATGTTTTATTTTAAATCAAATCTTTTGGAACATCTAAGAACACAGGGGAAACCTTTTTTCAGTTCGTG
>JAODAL010078719.1:0-12819 GCA_025379985.1 Phyllomedusa bahiana | reverse complement strand
CCCTTATCGCCCCTCACACAACCCCGTCCCCAAAGATTTCTCTCGTGCTTCCCCCACTCTGGAATCACTGCCCCCAACAAATCAGACTCTCCCCACTCTCACCAACTTCAAAAGTAACCTGAAAACCCATTTTTTCAGGTTTGCCTACAACCTTCACTAAACTTGTCACTACTTCCCCCTCATACATGTATGCCCCCCCCTCCTGCTCTTTTCCCCCTCCTTGTGATTGTAAGCCATCGCGGGTAGGGTCCTCTTCCCTCTGTCGTGCCAATTGTCATTGTTCATTTATCTTTGTACTTGTTTGACTTATGTATTGTATTAACCCCGATTGTACAGCGCCCTGGAATCAATGGCGCTTTAAAATAAATAATAATAATAATAGTAAATAATGGGGAATGTTTTTCCCGATGCGAAATATGTGCCAACTTTGTGATACATATTTAAAAATGTATTTCAGACGGTTTTTTCTTTCTGAAAATTCGCCCTGAAATAACCCGGGTGGACAGAGCCTTACACCAGTACAAGAATTAAAATGGATTTGTCATTTAAATGAAGTAATTAAAAACAGACATATCCAAGTGCTATAAAAATGAAATCAATGTATTAGTAAATTTTAGCCAATAAAATTAATGTCAAAGTATAATATTATCTCCTAACGAAAAAAGTCTCCACTATAAAATGTATTCCAAATTCCGTGAAAATTACACTAATTTACCATCAAACAAGCCAATGATGAGCTTGTACAGATGTTTTATTAAACATTTTGGATACCAACAATTTTAGATGTATTTGGGCTGCTTTCAACTTTAATGCAATTCAGTATATACAACAAAAGGCAGCACAGCCCAGGTATTGCTGGGATCTGTGGTCCTCCAAGCAGGATATATATTCACTGACATGCTTAATGATTTATTTCTGCTTTCCAGCCGGTCTATAAACTAAATACATATAAAGCGCATTCCTTCTGCGCCTAAGTTCCGCAATGCGCCTCACACACAGCATTTATGAGCGCACCTTGGGGCGCCGACATAAATGAGGCGCAGCTTTCACGAAAAATACAGTGAAAACGGGCGCCTCGACGTGCCGATCTTCATACATGTCGCCCTAAATATCAGACGTCAGTGAATGTACTGCTCTTAATGTACTAGTGCAGTACATGCAGTGATTGTTGGTCTATAACCCTCGCTAGAGTACAGTGCGGTACTACATGTCTTGTACTGCTCTTACATGTATTAGTAAGGTACATGCACTGATTGGCGGTCTAGTGGTGCCTCTCTATAGTACAGTGCGGTACTACATGTCTTGTACTGCTCTTACATGTATTAGTGAGGCGCATGCAGCAATTGGCGGTCTAGTAGCACCTCTCTACAGTACAGTGCAGTACTAAATGTCCTGTACTGCTCTTACATGTGTTAGTGAGGTTCATGCAGTGATTGGCGATCTAGTAGCGCCACTCTACTGTACAGTGTTGTACTACATGTCCTGTACTGCTCTTACATGTATAAGTGAGCTGCATGCAGTGATTGGTGATCTAGTAGCGCCACTCTACTGTACAGTGTGGTACTACATGTCCTGTACTGCTCTTACATGTATTAGTGAGGTGCATGCAGTGACTGGCGGTCTAGTAGCGCCTCTCTACTGTACAGTGTGGTACTACATGTCCTGTACTGCTCTTACATGTGCCAGGATGAGCAGCTTCGTTGTGCACCAGGTGAGGGTCCCATATTCTTTTTTCTGGTAAATTGTGTATGACATCCATGACCCAAATGAGCTCTTATCCTCATTATAGAAAGTGATTTCCAGCTTCCAGCAGCTCTTTCTGATGTTATATGGAAGGACGCACTTTATCTGTATTAGCTATCTGCTTTATTTCTTTTAATCCTCATCTTGCATTATGTTGGTAACATTTTGGGGCTTCAGGGCCAATTTCCAGCTTTGAATAGTTATGCTCTCAACATACAATAGTCTTACCAGAAGCAATTAATGTTCTTTGTTGAAAGAGTGCACTGCTAATTTCCTTCTTAATCTATTTTTTTCACTTTATGTCTAATTTAAAGGGGTTGTTCACTTTATATTGTTTTTGTTTATTATGTATAAAATAGGGAGTTATGCAATTTTCTTATATACATGTATTTAAAATTCTGCTCCTGCACCTCTTTGATACCAATGCAGTAGCCCCTAACTAGAAAGAAAAAAGAATGGCATAGCCCACATTTCTGTCAATAATGGCCCCCATGGACTAAACACTGTTTGAGCCATGTGACCTCCTAGCATTCAGTTACCAGAATTATGGTGAAATAATTATTATTAATATGATTAGGCTAGCGATTCTTCATTGTGTGTGTTTACTTATATAATTGTTGTCTATGTAGTTGATGTCTTGTTGTTAATAAAGATAACTGTTGGAAGAAAAAAATCAGAAAGATGAGAAAAGAAGAATGTGCCAAAGGCTTCTCCACAGACACTGACAGACATGATAAGACACTGCTGGAGGTAGTAATACTGGAGAAGTTCTGCTCCTCCATACACTACTGTTACCTGGATACCAGGGTCACATGACCTGTGTGGTGGTCACATGATAAGATGCTGCTGGAGGTAGTAATACTGGAGAAGTTCTGCTCCTGCATACACTACTGTTACCTGGATACCAGGGTCACATGACCTGTGTGGTGGTCACATGATGAGACGCTGCTGGAGGTTGTAATACTGGAGAAGCTCTGCTCCTCCATACACTACTGTTACCTGTGTACCAGGGTCACATGACCTGTGTGGTGGTCACATGATAAGACGCTGCAGGAGGTAATAATACTGGAGAAGTTCTGCTCCTCCATACACTACTGTTACCTGGATACCAGGGTTACATGACCTGTGTGGTGGTCACATGATAAGACGCTGCTGGAGGTGGTAATACTGGAGAAGTTCTGCTCCTCCATACACTACTGTTACCTGGATACCAGGGGTTACAAGACATGTGTTGTGGTCACATGATAAGACGCTGCTGGAGGTTGTAATACTGGAGAAGCTCTATTCCTTATTGAACCTTCGCTAGAGACCTGAACAGTGCTATCTGGATGCCAGGGCTCATGATGTGTGTGGCGGTCACATGACTGTTTTGTCCATATAGTTACTATACAGAGGTGATTACTATGCACAGATAGGTGGGCTATACCATTTGTTTTTTTCTAGATAGGCAGTTTCTCTGGCAATCCTCCTGGTCCAAGTCTGCAGTTCCTCTGTCGATCCTCCTGGTCCAAGTCTGCAGTTTCTCTGGCAATCCTCCTGGTCCAAGTCTGCAGTTTCTCTGGCAATCCTCCTCTGGTCCAAGTCTGCAGTATTCTCTGGCAATCTCCTGGTCCAAGTCTGCAGTTTCTCTGCAATCCTCCTGGTCCAAATCTGCATTTCTCTGGCAATCCTCCTGGTCCAAGTCTGCAGTTTCTCATGGCAATCCTCCTGGTCACAAGTGCTGATTTCTCTGGCAATCCTCCTGTTCCAATTCTGCAGTTTCTCTGGCAATCCTCCTGGTCCAAGTCTGCAGTTTCTCTGGCAATCCTCCTGGTCCAAGTCTGCAGTTTCTCTGGCAATCCTCCTGGTCCAAGTCTGCAGTTTCTCTGGCAATCCTCCTGGTCCAAGTCTGCAGTTTCTCTGGCAATCCTCCTGGTCCAAGTCTGCAGTTTCTCTGGCAATCCTCCTGGTCCAAGTCTGCAGTTTCTCTGGCAATCCTCCTGGTCCAAGTCTGCAGTTTCTCTGGCAATCCTCCTGGTCCAAGTCTGCAGTTCCTCTGGCAATCCTCCTGGTCCAAATCTGCAGTTTCTCTGGCAATCCTCCTGGTCCAAGTCTGCAGTTTCTCTGGCAATCCTCCTGATCAAAGTCTGAAGTTTCTCTGTCGATCCTCTTGATCCAAGTCTGCAGTTTCTCTTGCGTTCCTCCTGGTCCAAGTCTACAGTTCCTCTGTCGTTCCTCTTGATCTAAGTCTGCAGTTCCTCTGGCGTTCGTCCTGGTCCAAGACTGCAGTTCCTCTGGCGTTCCTCCTGGGCTTATGGCACTGGTATGAAGTAGGTACAGGAGAAGAATTTTTAATATATGTATATTAAGAAAAGTATGATTTCTTATTATATACATAAGAATAAAATACATTATAATGTGGACAACCCCTTTAAAGAGTCTTTTGTGTTTTGTTAGCATCACTGCCTAAGCAATAGGTTCCTGCTAGTTAAAAGTATTGCAACAACATAGTTACTGAGTATCTCTTTGGTTCTGACCCAACTTGTTTGTGATTATCTCTCTTAAATGTTTCTTGACCTAACCTTTAGCTAGTATACCTGGATGACCTAACACTACGTGCTCTGACCTATTGCCTCTCCGACCACAAGTATATCCTGTACCTTATGTTTCTCATACTTGAACACTAGCTGTTACTACTAAAGACTGTGAGACATGAGTTCCCTGTAGCGAAGACCAAATATCTGGTTAAAAGCTGAATTAAAAATTCCTTCAAGGGATTTACCTTTTCCTTCAGGTAGACCTTTTGCTGGTGACCTACCTTCACTTATTCCTCCATGCCTTATTTACTTTTGAATTTTTAAGTTCTGCTTTTCTCACGGTTATGATCCACTGTCACCAATGACTATGGTCTTAACTATACAATATTGTGTAAGCAGAACTAATCATCAATTGAAAAGTCTTGATATCTTTTGTGCATGTACCTCCACTAATGATAACTTTTACGTAATGGTAAAGTTGAAGAAAATGGTGTGGCTACTTTAAGAACCAATGACTAATTTCAATATTCCATATTTTTAATAGGGGGGTTCTATGGTCTCTATATGTGGTACAAAAGCTACAATCGATTGAGAACAAAGCACAACGTAATTATGCAAAGCATGTAATTACAACAATGAGTTAATTACAGTGCAGGAAACAAGTAAGTGTTGTTTATAAAGTAAATTATGCAGAATCCCTTGGATCAAATAACGTGTAATTTTTGTTCACATGTCGTAGTCTTTGCAATTGTACTCTATGGTATAGTCTTTTAAGTGAGAACAGAAATTACACTCAGATAGGGTTATTTAACAATTATCAGAAGGTGTACTAGGTGTTAGATTTTGCAAATTTTTAAATGTATGCTCCTGAAAATAATATGTATGTATCTCTCAAGTATGAGGTCTACGTAGTCCTTGGAGGGCCTACATAACAGCCCAATGTGGACAGTACAGACACTGAAGAGGACCTGTCAACTCTCATGTCTATTTTAGTAAACACTATAGAATTGATACCACCCCAAACCCCAAAAAGTTGAGACACTGTGTAAAATCTAAAGAAAACACAAATGAAAGAAATAGAAAATATCTTACAGTATCTCACAAAAGTGAGTACACCCCTCACATTTTTGTATTATATCTTTTCATGGGACAACACTGAAGGGTGGGGATCATGCTCTGCTTCAGTATGTCACAGTACATGTTGGCATTCATGGTTCTTTCAATGAACTGTAGCTCCCCACAGCCAGCAGCACTCATGTAGCACCACACCATGATACTCCCACCACCATGCTTGACAGGCCAGTTCTAAATAGCTTTAAGGCAGTGTAAAATAAGCCAGAATGTTAGAACCTTTTCTTCTGCAGGTCATACATACAGGGCAGTGTAGAGCCAATACCACAAGTCTGGCTCAGGCATCACCTTTACCCTGGTCTGGCTGTTCTTCTGCAGGTCATACTACAGGGCAGTGTAGAAGCCAATACACAAGTCTGGCTCAGGCACCAAACCCTTTTTTCCCCGGTCTGGCTGTTCTTCTGAGGTCATACATACAGGGCAGTGTAGAGCCAATACCACAAGTCTGGCTCAGGCACCACCTTTACCTGGCTGGCTGTTCTTCTGCAGGTCATACACAGGCGCAGATCTAGTGCCAATTTCCACAAGTCTGGGCCTCAGGCCACCACCTTTACCCTGGTCTGTGTTCTTCTGCAGATCATACTACAGGGCAGTGTGAGCCAATACCACAAGTCTGTCAGGCACCACCGTTACCTTGTTGGTCTTCTGTTCTTCTTCATCATAAGGCAGTGTAGAGCCAATACCACAAGGCTGGCCCCAGGCAGCACCTTACCCTGGTCTGGCTGTCTTCATGACAGGTCCAGTCATAAGGGAAGTGTAGAGCCAATACACAAGTCTGGCTCAGGACACCTTCACGCCTGGCCTTGCTTTCTTCTGCAGGTCATACAGGGCAGTGTAGATGCCAATACCACAAGGCTGGCTCAGGCACCACCTTTGACCCTGGTCTGGCTGTTCTTCTGCAAAGGTCATACATACAAGTGCAGGGCTAGTGCCAATACCACAAGTCTGGCTCAGGCACCACCTTTACCCTGGTCTGGCTGTTCTTCTGCAGGATCATACATACAGGGCAGTGTAGAGCCAATACACAAGTCTGGCTCAGGCACCACCTTTACCCTGGTCTGGCTGTTCTTCTGCAGGTCATACACAGGGCAGTGTAGAGCCAATACCACAAGGCTGGCTCAGGCACCACCTTTACCCCGGTCTAGGCTGTTCTTCTGCAGAGTCATACATATAGGGAAGTGTAGAGCCAATACCACAAGTCTGGCTCAGGCACCACCTTTACCCTGGTCTGGCTGTTCTTCTGCAGGTCATACAAAACAGGGCAGTGTAGAGCTATATACCACAAGTCTCGCTCAGGCACCACCTTTACCCTGGTCTGGCTGTTCTTCTGCAGGTCATACATACCGGGACTAGTAGAGCCAGTACAACTAGACTGGCTCAGGCACCGACTTTACCCTGGTCTGGCTGTTCTACGGCAGCTCATACATACAGGGCAGTGTAGAGCCAATACCACAAGTCTGGCTCAGGCACCACCTTTACCCCGGCTGTTCTTCTGCAGGTCATACATAGAGGGCAGTGTAAGCCAATACCACAAGTCTGGCTCAGGCACCACCTTTACCCTGGTCTGGCTGTTCTACTGCAGGTCATACATACAGGACAGTTTAGAGCCAATACCACAAGTCTTGCTCAGGCACCACCTTTACCCTGGTCTGGCTGTTCTTCTGCAGGTCATACATACAGAGCAGTGTAGAGCCTAATACCACAAGTCTGGCTCAGGCACCACCTTTACCCTGGTCGGGCTGTTCTTCTGCAGGTCATACATACAGGGCAGTGTAGGCCAATACCACATGTCTGGCTCAGGTACCACCTTTACCCTGGTCTGGCTGTTCTTCTGCAGGTCATACATACAGGGCAGTGTAGAGGCCAATACCACAAGTCTGGCTCAGGCACCACCTTTACCCTGGTCTGGCTGTTCTTCTGCAAGTCATACATACAGGCACAGTGTTAGTGTCAATACGACAAGTCTGGCTCAGGCACCACCTTTACCCTGGTCTGGCTGTTCTTCTGCAGGTCATACATACAGGTCCGTGTAGAGCTAATACCACAAGTCTGGCTCAGGCACCACCTTTTTCCCTGGGTCTGGCCGTTCTTCTGCAGGTCTACATACAGGGCCGTGTAGTGCCAATACCACAAGTCTGGCTCAGGCACCACCTTTACCCTGGTCTGGCTGTTCTTCTGCAGGTCATACATACAGGGCAGAGTAGAGCCAATACCACAAGTCATGCTCACTCACCACCTTTACCCTGGTCTGGCTGTTCTAAATGTTTTTTTGCCTAGAATTTGGTGTCAAAGAATCAAAAATGTGTCTAATTCTAAGAATGTGGTGCAACGCCCCCAGAATGCCACTAATGTTTGGCGTATTAGAAAGTGTCGTGCTAGCGCTTATCGCACCAAAGTTTGGAGTGTGACTGATCATACATCTATAGAACAGGTCTACAGCTTTTTGATGACAGATAAGTAGCACAGCCCCATTCTTCCATGTTGCCCTAGGTGTCTAGAAAAGCAAAAAAAAAAATGTGAAAATGTAAAAAACAAATTTCTCAAATGGCTTGCCTACATTTTTATTAATTTCCCTTCATTTTTGCATTTATTGTTCTGTAGGTAGCCTCACTTTTCTGAAGCCAAGCAGCAGAACTTCCTGGTTGACAGCTGTCCCCCTTTGCCCTCTAAAACTACAAGTCCCATGATCCTCTGCTGTTCTTTGTCTACAGTATCTTCTTCCCTCCCAACATTAGTCTTAGTGCATGCCCCCAGTTTCCACCCACAGATTGAAGGCCTTGAGAGGAAAGACAAAAGGGGTGCCATGATATAAGAGACACACTCCTTTGGTCACATGATCTAATGGGCTCGACACAGAGCTCCACATTTTAGCCACACGTCATTTTTGTTCCAAAATTCCGTTCTGATTAGTTTCTTAAGATATCTTTATAGGGGAATATTTAGCCACATGAAACCTTAACAATTGTATCTAGTGACGTGAGATGATTGTTAGATTCTTTCTGTTTATTGACATGCCAGTTTTCACCACTTGTCGCAAACTGAGAGGGACAGAACCTTTAAGAGACCTTGGCTTATCACTCCAGCAGATTACTACGTGCCTATGCCAAAATATCAGCACTGTTCAACGTTAATGTCCTGGTGGTTGGGAGAACAATGAGAACCTAGAAGGACAACAAAAGGTGTGCAGAAGCTAATCTGTGCATGGACGGTTCATCTGATTGGGAGAATGGAATGCAGAGATCCATTAAAAAAAATTCACCAAACAATGATAGACTAACTAGAGCTTACACAATGTCTCACAATGGAAAGAAAACCTTGTTGAAACATATACTTTTATTAAAGGGGTTGTCCCGCTACAATGATTGGGTTTTAATTAAAAGATCTTTAAAAAACAAGCAGCTTTGCAATATATGTTCATTACAAATGTCCTACTGATTTTGAGTTATCCCTGGTAGTAGGAGTGCATCAGCTCCTCAAATCACTATAGCCACCGACCTGTTGATTTTTCTCTCACTGGCTGTCAGTTCTGGTGACTCATCAGCTTCTCAATACAGGTGGGAGCACAGAGTCCCTCCTGCACAGTATGAGGCCACTTGTGATGCTTCTGTAGGGGAAGGGGAGGGCTCTGGCTTCTGTGTCTGTGTAGCTGTGCTGCCTGGATTAACCCTGTGTGTGCCTGCTCCCTCCTGCTGAAGTGGAATAGTGATAACTGTCATATGAATTGATAATTAAGGCAACCATTTTTAATTTACTGTCAGCCATTTTTATGAATCTGTAGATGCCTGTTTTCACTGTCATTTTAGGTTGGCAAAACAGATGATCTGAACCTTGATAAAGTACACATACCAAGTTTGTTCTGCTCAGTTCAAAGTACACTTACACTAGATAAACAGGTCATTGTGACTTATACACACATACAAATTAAAACCCACATTTAGGGAATCATATGCTTTTTATTCTGAATAGATGTAATATGTTGACTTTTAAATCATACAATGTACATAACCCCAAAATAATGAAATAGGGATCACAATGCTCAGTATCTAAAAATTTGTAAAAAATCTGATTGTGTTGGGGGCATTTAGGGATTAAAAATTAAAATAATGTTTATTGCAGTTCTTGATGACGGCAGCAGATTCTAAATAAGTAATGACGTTAAATTGTTCTGATTGGTCTAAAATGTACATCCTAAAAGTTTTTTTTTGGTTATCTGTGTTTGGTTAAAAGTGAAACTCTCATCACCTAACCATAAAAAAAGGTATGGAGGATTAATAAATTGTTTTATCTTTTTTGATTAAGAATCCATGTACATGTTTTTTTTATTTTCGATAGGGAAAAGAAGGTTTTACTTGAATGCAAAGCTGCCACAAAAAATTTGGGGGCTCGTCCGGGATATCTCCGCAAGGGGAGGAAAAAGGGTCAAAGCTAGATGATTGGATGGGAAAATTGGATAGAGCGCCCCGGGTGGGGTTTTTTTTCCCCAGAGAAACCCATTTTCCCTTTTCTTTTTGTTTTTAAAAGACCTGTCATATCTTGAAAGCAAATATCTTTTTTCCCTTCTTCCAGTATCACATTAGTATATAGTCAAAGTAATTTTTTAAGAATTAAGAATACTGTGTGGGTTTAGAGTGAAATTTGATATTAAGTTGGAAAGAGGTCTTTGTTCTTTGTCATATTTGTTTTTGGATTAAGTAAACTGAAAAGCTGCCACAACCCTTGCTCTCTAACACAGATTGAGGAAGCAAGGTGATTTATCTGTGATCGTAGGATGTGAAGCAGGAAGTGGTTACTTAATCGATGTGTTGTGGGTTTTGACTATCTAATGAACAGATCAGGGGGGCTGTGAACGGTTCATATCCCTCCCCCCTCTGCGTATTGTGAACAAACGTGATTATAGTAACCACTTCACAGCTTCCTGTGTCCCGATGGGGGGACACACAGAACAGGGGTTTTATTGTTGTTGTTAAGATGTCCCTGGAATTTGTAGCTAACAGGGTATAGGGGAACACTTGCATCCCCCCCCTGCTCTGTAAAGCATACACAGCTTCAAGACCTCTCCCACACTAGATCTGCCCTCTCCTTCTTCTATCTGTGGGGAGGAGCAGCAAAAAGTGTACACACCCACAGTGCAGCCCGATTTCCAGCGGGGGCTTCTGCGCGGGGGCCTATGCAGGCACAACAGGGGTTTAAATCGGCAGAAAAACCCCCCGCCCCCCCCCCTGCTGTATAGAATTTACTGTAGTCAGGGGGAGAGAGCTGTCTGTGTGCTGAGGGGGGGGGGAAAGAGGGGGAGAGAGTCAGCAAGAAGGACGCCCCTTTTTTCAAAAACCTTTTGGTGCCGACACATTGGTAGGCTGAAAGCCTGTAGTGAGACAACTCCTTTAAATACTACTTAAAAATATATACATTCAAAACACCCCTTCAATGAAAGATCATCAACAAAATTACTAGATATAACTCTCAATGCTATTCAGTGCTATATCTTATAATGGAGAAAATAGATACAGTAAATGCACAGACTCACCTTTAGGGTATGTCCACACGGGGTGATTTCGGCGCACATTTCGCGTCGTATTTACGCTCCAATACGAGTGAGATGCGATCCGAAATTACGGTAATCCATAGTTCTTAGTCGTGGGGAGATAAGTGACATGTCAATTATTCACGGTGCTTACGGCCACCCCCCCTCCCTTCCGCCGATCCGCGCGACTCCCAAACACCCGGTGTAACTGTGGGGTGTACGGTACACCCCCGAATTACGCTGTGTGAATATAGCCTTAGAAGAATCTCCTATGATTCAGGATACTCCTCCAATTCATCTGTGATAATCCAGACAAGTCATAGCTTTGATTGGTCGGTTTTTGAATGGAAGGCTTTTGATTGGTGCGGTATTTTGTGGGGGGCTCTGGTGGCAACTATAAAATGGTGAATAGTTCCACTGTATTAGTGGATCATGGTCACTCATTATCAAATTTTGTTTGTTCATCTTCATTAAGTCCTCTAATGAATCTTATCTTAATCTAGTTGGGACTTGGAGTCTATGGGCTAGTTTGTGGGGCCACCCTTTTCGGAGCGATCGCCCCACTTTATTAGAGGGTAATATTAAGGTTATTGTTATAGAATGTTTTGCCCTTTTTTCCCCTCTATCTTATGGAGGTTTATGAGAAGACTTGTCTGGATTATCACAGATGAATTGGAGGAGTATCCTGAATAATAGAATATGCTAAAAGTGAGTCTCTTCATTTATCTATTTACTCCATTGTAAGATATAGCACTGAATCGCATCTAGTCATATTGTTGATGAACTTGCATTGAAGGGGTGTTTTGTATTTATATATTTTTAAGGAGTTTTCCATAAAAGTATATGTTTTAACTAGATTTTCTTTCAGTTGTGAGATTTAGCTATCCATTCTGTACTGCAAGTAAAATTAGAGCAGAAAACAACATCAACAAAAGGCGTTTGCACAACATTGGGCTACAAGACAGACATCCAGCTACAGGTGAGCCATTGACCTCACACCACCGATCTCTCCAATACAATCAGACTCCAAAAATGTTTTAGAGACCATGTGCACAACACAATGAAGAGGCATTCATGAAGGAACATTACACCGGTCCTATTATTGAAATTATGGTTTGAGGGGGCATTATGTACAGTAGCCAAACTACTATTGTCTCTATTTCAGGTGCACAATACTGATTTGATTGTGAAGCCAGTGGTACAGTCATTTCTCCAAAGTGTTCTCAAAGACTTTTTCAATGGGACAACGCCAGGCCATGTGTTGCTTATGCTACTGTGTGCGGCCTGCATGACCTAAAAGGGCATCATGGCCTGCAGTGTCTTGAGCACCATTGAATGTTAGTAGTCAAAAATTGTAAAGGGACCTCTCAGCAGTTAGTCTTTAGAATTTACATGCCCAAGGACATAGTACATTCATCATGGCATAACATTCCTCAGACAACTACTAATAACCTTATTGATGGCATGCCAAGGCAGGTAATGCAAAAATGTATAAGAATAAAGGCTCATACTCGATACTGATTAAATTGGGATGTTTTGAATATTTAGTTTCCATTTTTTATAATTTGCATATCATTAACATGTCTATCCATTCTGCGATTTCCATAATTCCAAGACTGTACCTTCTTGGTGTTACAATTTCAATGTTGAGGAGTGTACATAGATTTCAAGGATAACAGCTATCACTAGAGGATGCTTCTGAGCATTCTGCATGCAAAAGACTCTAAAATCAGTATGCCATAAGCTCCTTAACTCCCTACAGAGGCGGCTGTAGGCAACTTACGTTTTATCTTTTTTAAACACATTAATTTGGGAAAATTTTGGGCCCGATAAACTGGTATGGATACAAAAAAAAAATAACAATATTGTGGAAGGGGCCCTATTCATCTAAGGCCCTGTTTCAACGAA
>JAODAL010078718.1:0-12819 GCA_025379985.1 Phyllomedusa bahiana | reverse complement strand
AACCCGTTTTTTTCCTGAAAGCAGGGAAAGACGGGGGCCGAATGTGGTTTTGGAAATTGAAAAGCCCTGGCGTGCCTCCCCTTTTAAAGTTGGTGGGGACCCCCGAGCCCCCCGCACTTCAAATATCTGTGTTGTGCTTTGTAGGTTTTTGGTCGCTGCTCTCTTAATCTGGAAAAATTTTCCGGGAAAAAACCTTCCTTGTTTTGCACAAAACCGTCCGTGCTTGGATTAAACCACAAATCTTTTGGCAGCATTATGACCGCTGTTTTCCTGAAATATCAAAAATGTTCTTACCTTGTAAAGGGATTGCAAGTTTGATGCTTTTCGGCAGTAATAGATCATTTTTTTTCCAATTGCTAAAACCCTGTGGTCGCTTAATAATGGGGAAGTCCTTTATTTTGGGGCCCAAAACCTAATGAGTTTCATTGAAAAAAAAAACTTTGTATTTTTGGACGCGGTGTAGCCCAAAAAAATGTTTTGTAAATAATTTCCAACATACGCGTGCAAAGAGGTTTTATCTTGTGCAATATGCCAAAAAATGCGTAATATTTGGGGGGTCGCAACTAGGGGGCATTCCCCCAAAGGGCAGTTGTTGCGAATTTTGCTGCAAGTTGAAACAAAAGACATCACCCACCCTTTAAAGAAAGGGTTTGCCGGAATGGTTTGTCTATGGTTTTTTCACCCCCCTCACCACTCTCTAAAATAGAAAGCCTAGCCACCTAAAAACAAGAAAGATATAAAAGTGGATACAAAACCCCATAACAACATACGGGATAGGCCTACGCACATAGTGTTTACGGGTGAAAAACCCCCCAGTTAGGGGGGTACTACAGCCAATTACATTTGGGTAGAATTCAGAAAGCGTGGAGTGGACCGGGGAAAAGTACAGCGTGCCCCCCTACCCCCGGTACAGAAAGTGAAGCTCACAAATAACTAAACTTTGGGAGGGAATTCCCCTCCGCGCACCATTGCTGGGCGACAGGCCACTGAGTTTATGGTAAGATCATTTTGTGAGAACTAGTGTTGAGCGATTAGTTTTGGGTATCGACATCGGGCTTAGTCGTAGTCGGCCCCCATCGATAAGGTTTTTCGATAGTGAGCAGTCGATTATGGCGATGACCCTTAAAAGTCTTGGGAGGAAACAACACCTTTATTCTTACACCCAAAAACAGGGTGGAGAAGTGGAATTAACAGCCACAACAGTCAAATGGATACTGCTTACATCTTAGGCACAACACTTAGGCTATAAAAGCCCACAGAAAAAAAAAGTCACTCACATTTCACCCTATCCCTGTCTTGTACCACAGCATGACCCTTAAACCTGCATCCACCCACAAATTAAAATGTGCCAGTAAGGCAGTATTATTTGAACCACCATTTTAGTTGAACTGGACATTGACAAACCTGGCGGGACCGCAGCATGTAACCCTTAAACACTGTCTGACACACAGATTAAAAAGTGCCAGAAAAAGGGTCTTTCAAACCACCATTTTAGGTGAAAAGCGACATTGAAATATCCCTGTCATGGAATGCATCATGAGCCCAAACCTGACATGACCCCAGATTTTAAAAAAGTGCCGGAAAAATGGAGTGACTTTCAACCACCATTTTAGTTGAAGGACCATAAATTTGCTTATCTTCGCAACATGACCTCAAAAACCCATTTGCAATGCGGGAAAACTTTTAAGAAAAAGTGAGTTAAATGGAATACGGTGTTGTCATATAATCTTTGCTGTTTTTACAGTCTCCTCACAGCAAAACCAGCAAAATGAACTGTTGGAATAAGAGAATAATAATTGCAAGTAAGAAATGATTAATTTTAGAAAACATTTTTTCAAGAGACATTTCTGTTTGAAGAGGATATGTGAAGTAGACCGGCAACTAATCGGTGACCTCAGCAAATTGGGGCCTAACACATCAGAGATCCATGCAGATTCATCCTGATGAAAGTCAAACAATCCACATTATCATGTGGAAAGCTGGATGCGTTTGTCTGTATTGAATTCACTCCAGGCTGTGCGGAAGGTCCGCTCAAGATATGACGCTGGCTGCTGGGCAGGACAACACCTCTATGGCGTGACGAGCCTGCTCGGGCCATTCGTCACTTTGGATACCCTGAAGTCTATGGTCCGATAATCACATACTAAAAAAATCGGTGTGAGACGCAGATAGTCGTGCACCAGGATCTTTAGCTGATCTCTGTGGTGTTTATGTGGTGCGGGTAGGGGGTGGCGCCTGCTTGCATGCGTTGGTGAGGGTGGTTAACAAAAGATTGCCAGAGGTCTCCCAATCGGCTTCTGCCACCTTGCCTGCTGCTTGCCGCTACGCTCACTTGGCACTATAATTTTCACGTCGCTGTTGTTGTTCCACGTGACATGTGGGGGATACGTGAAGCAGACGCAAACAGATTGTCTCCAGTTGATCAATCAGCAAGGTCTCCATTTCCTGCATTTTACTCTCTATTGGTGGGTGGAAGGAAAGTGCTGATTTTTGTTTTGTACGGAGGATCCAGTGGTAGGGTGGACACCAGTAAATGGTGTTAAATTTGATGGCCTAATGCGAGGGAATGTTGGAGGAAATGGAGCTTCCAACATCATGTGAGAGATGGAGCCTTGATTTCCCAAGCTCTGGTCGAGGGGCATAGCCAAAATTGATCTTCCTCATCTTCCTCCTCCGCCTCAATTCGCGCAAACCTCGTTCCTAGGCAGGGACGTCGGTAACATCGGTGTCTAGGGAATACCCCTCCGCCTCGCTGCCTCCGCCACAGCTTCAACACAGCCTCTTGCCTGAGATTGATCACCCTGAGAGCTGATGCGCCACCTTGCCATAGCTCTGGACCCGAACCATGCCTAATGAAGACGATGAAATTGTGAAATGTCGGGCCTTGTGGTTTTGACGGAGAGATTGGCCTTCCACCTCCCTTCGTGTCCGCTTCTGTGTTCCGTATCCTCCTCCGTCGCTGGCGGAACCTGTTGTTTCAGTGTGTCGCAACGTCGTTCTGAAACTTAGATCACCACATATGCTCATGCTGACAGGGCATTGTCCGCACTGACCATTTTGGTGTTCTACAAAACTGGCAAGGATGTGCAGAGCTCTTTCACCGGCCCACTCTCGGTGGGCTAACACCCCTGGGCCGCACCGCTGCTTGTCTGGCCTGGGTCACTTCGTACTGCATAATGGCATTGTGCTGCTGCCACAATCGTGGAGCAGGTGGAGGGTGGAATTCAGCGTGTTGACCACGTCATCAATGCCGTTGACGGGAGGACGAGCTGACGCTGACAACGCAGAAGGCGGGACGAAGCAGGGTGCGAACGCGGAGTGCGAATTAGACTCGAGCATTCCTCAGCAATGCAGTCCTGCACGGGTTGCTCTTTAGAAATTTGGACGACAAGGTTCATGACATGTCCATGCAAGGGAGATGCTCCAGCCTTACCGATCTTAAGGGCGGGACAGCAGATTTTCGCCCGTTATCGCACACCACCTTACCTGCACATGGTTCTTGGCTCCCTGCCAGCGCTCGGTCTCGTTGCTTAGAGCCGTCATACAGCTCCTGACCTGTGTGTGGTTGGTCTCCTAGACAGATTAATTTTAAACACGGCTGGTTTCTCTGGGCACCTGAAGCCACCAGAGGACCATGGGGGGAAGAACCCTGCAACCCCATCCCTGCGGTTTTGAGACGTGCGCCGAGCCTGAGAGCCACCGTCACGCCCCAGGGAATCTACCCAGCTCTCCCAGTGAGCTGTTCACAGAGATATAGGGCCATTGGCGTGCTTACTAGTCCATGTTGTCGGTGGTCAGTGACTGTTCCATCCACTAGATGCTAGACAACGCGCTTGAAATTTTTAGATGACACTTGGCGGCCAGGGCTTGGGACTGCTTTTCTGGTAAAGATAATGCCTGCTCGGCATTGGTATTGTGGGGGGGGGGCAGGCACGGCCATGACGTGCGGTACCCATCTGTGTCACCAGACGGAAAGGAAACATTCCAGGCCAATAAGCCTGGCAATGCCGTGATTCAGGCTTGTGGCTTTGGGATGGTTTGGGTTAAAGTGTTTCTTCATGCTCCCAAACCTGGAAGAAGAATGCTGGCTGCTAGAATGGCCGCTGTACAGCGTCGAGGTCGTCAAACTGGCGGAAGGAGAAGGGGTAGGAGTGTCTATGGTGGTGATGGTGGTTCTCGGGCGACGCTGGAGGCTGATGCGGAAGCTGTTCCCTGATCATGACTCTGAGAGACATGGCAGCCTGAGGAACGCTTGGGGTGGTGGCGGAGGAGGCGGAGACAGAGGGTGTGACAGTGGTTGGGCCGGCGTCGGTCTGGCCTTTTTTGGCCAGTGTTGCCTTCCATTTCAACTCATGCATTCGCTGCATGGACTAGACATGTTGGTGGTGGTTTACCACCTATGGGTTTTTGCCTCTACTTATGCGTTTACGGCAAAAGCGGCATATGACAGCGCTGGGTGAATCAGAGGGCTTGGTCAAAGAAGGCAGGCTTGAGTGGTCCTGGACCTTTTTGACGGCACGATAGCGAGGAGATGGGTTGCGCTGACCGTGGCTGGCGGAATCATATCAGCGGACTTCTGCGACCGCCCTCTCCCTTTTTGATGGGAAACCCGTATGACCTACCCCATCGGTTTCCTCCTCGTCCAGTGATGAAGCGGCTCGCAAGCAAATTCTTGCTGAAAAGTCTTGTTCGGATCCGCAATGTCGACTCATCATCATCAACACATGTGACTTCGTAGTCTGACATTCTTTGACATCCAGGAGCTGCAGGCTACAAGCAAGAGGGACTACCAAGGCGTTTGCCGACCGCCCGGGATTTTTGCCGATTCCCACCGGCTTCCTTCTCCTCCTCTGATGGCATAGTAACTGGGCGTCAGAGCAGAGAAAATCATCTATTTGGCCTATTGATCTTTTAACATGCCTTCTGACCCCAACCGCATTTTGTCATCAAAGAGGTCTTCTGGAAAATGGATTATCCACTGTGGTTGGGTACACGAGTTGACATTTGGGCTGCTTCATGTTGGACGGGATGCTGGTGATGCTGATGACGGGACATTTTTGTGCCGTGACTGGGAGGACGAGGAGGTAACCACTGCTGGATGAAGGTTGCATTAACCACTGAAGGGACAGATTGGCGTCGCTGTTCGTTACTGAGATTCACGGGCCCTGAACCAGCGATGACAGGGCCTGACGGTCTGCAACTGATGTCCGGCTGGCATGCGTGTTGTATGCCCAGCACAGGAAGGAGCACCTTCTCTCGTACCTCTTTCCTCCATATCCTACCCCCTCTTTGCTTCGCTTACCACCTGAATTTTCGCTCCATGTTCAGAAATATACAAATTTGAGAAGGTATGGAAGAGTTTTGGAAAGTTCATTATTAAAAGAAGGGCAAATCACAGCGTTCTCAAATCCTCAAATAAAAACAAAATTGCAGGATCAAATATTAATGCAAGTAAGTTCTATCAAGTCAACAAAGCTGGCAAGGTGACTCAATTTACAAAGCTGGGCAAAAAAGTGCAAAAAATCACATTTCCTGTAATGTATTCGGATATTTTAAGTTCTTTTTTGGCACCTATCAATTCACCTGTGTGATCTAATAAATTGCAGTATTCACATTTAAGTGCAAGTGCCTCAATAAACAAATCTGTAGCTGCACCAAAGTAAAAAAACATGTATCTGTTATGTATTGGTAATAAAAGGTATTTTTTGGCACCTATCATTCACATGTGGTAATACACAATTTGCTGGATTCAAATTTAACTGCAAGGTGGCTACTCATCAACAAATCTGGACTGGGCAAAAGTGACAAAAAACCCGTATCTGTAAAATGTATTCGGATAATAAAGTATTTTTTGGCACCTTCAATTCACATGTGGTAAACTACAAAATTGATGATTTCAAATTAAACTGCAAGGTGGCTCTATCAACAATTGGACTGGGCAAAAGTTCAAAAAAAAAGTAGCTGTAATGTATGCGGTAATAAAAAGGTATTTTTTGGCACCTATCAATTCACTGTGTGACTAAAAAATTGCGTTATTAAATTTAAGTGCAAGTGCCTCAAATGAACAATTCTGTTGTGCCACCAAAGTAAAAATACAAGTATCTGTAATAGTATTCGGGGTAATAAAAGGTATTTTTTGGCACTATCATTTCACCTGTGGTAACTACACAATTGCTGGGATTCCAAATTTAAACTGCAAGGTGGCTCTATCTACAAATCTGGACTGGGCAAAAGTGCAAAAAATAACGTAATCTGTAATGTTTTGGATAATAAATGGTATTTTTTGGCACCTATCAATTCATGTGGTGATAAAAAATTGCAGTATTCTCATTTAAGTGCTAGGTGCCTCATTGAACAAAGCTGTAGTTTGCAACCAAAGTCAAAAAACACGTATCTGTTATGATTCGGATATAAAAGGTATTTTTGGCACATATCAAATTCACCTGTGGTATCTACACAATTGCTGGATTAAATTTAACTGCAAGGTGGCTATATCAACAATCTGACTGGGCAAAAGTGCAAAAAACTCGTATCTGTAATTTTTAGGATAATAAAAGGTATTTTGTGGCACCTATCAAATTCACCTGTGGTGACTATCAATATTGCAGTATTCACATTTAAGTGCAGGTGCCTCAATGAACAAAGCTGTAGTGCGCCAAAGTCAAAAAACAACGTATCTGGAAATTTAATTCGGATATTTCTCAAGGTATTTGTTGGCACCTATCTAACTGTGTGACTTGCTGGATTTAATTTAAGTACAATGTGGATATATCAACAAAAGGTGGAATGGGCAAAATTGATATGAACACCTATCTGAAAGGTATACAGATAAGTTAAAAGTGGAGTTTTGCACCTAACAAAGAGACCTGCAGTTACTAGAAAAGGGGGATTTGTGTATCCTATAAGTTCAGGACTGCCCAATATCCAGGAAATATTTCTATTAGAAACTTTAATAATTAAGCTATTGCAATGTCTACACTAAGTCTTGGTGAACTTATCCAGTATTCTTTATAGAGCTTGTCTGTGTTCGCCCACGGGGGCCCCCCCACCGCTCCCCCCCGGGACATTACAGCAGTAGTTGCTCCTTTAAAATTCTCTACCAAACAATATAAAATCTTCCAATCTCTAATCTAACTAAATTGTACGGATCACAGCTAATAGTAGAGCTTTCTCTGTGAAGAAATATAATAATTTCGCTGAGCTGTTTGGACACAAGCAGAGCGCACGTCCTTCTGCTCTGAGACGCTGAGAGACACTGAGGCTGAACAGGAAACGCTGTTCTATGTAAAACGAGGTCATGTGATTTTTCCAGCCAATCGTAACCATACACATCCCAGTCATGACGTCGCACACACATCTCACCCTGCTCTATTCTGTAATCTGATTTGCTGGCCGCCAAAATTACAGGAAGCGCCGAAAAAGGCGCGATCTTAATAGAGATGCACAGATTTTAACCTAAATTATCGCATGATCTAAAAAATCCGATCACCATAAAAACTGTGCCGATTTCAACTTTGTCGATAATAATCGCTCAGCACTATTGAGAACTTTCTCTGGGCCTCATACTCACAACTGGGTTATTGGCTACTGGCGTGACCCAACATTTTACGTCGACTGTGATGTTATTTTGAGAATACAGATCTATGCCGCACAGACAGAACTACAGAGACATGGAGTATTGTATCCAGTGCTTGGGAGCTCTGAAGAAGAGTGACGGGATAGAATCTACTTCTGTGTCTGATGATGACAAGCGTATATAGTGGATGAGTTTTGTAACTAAAAGAATTGCACCTCCATCTTTGTAGAAGAGCAATCATTAATTAGACTGAGCCGCTATCATAAGCCTGTTCAATTTCCACTTCTTCCACTGTCTTTCAGTTTGCACTAACATCACGGACACCTCAACCACCACCAAGACTGAGGCTTACTCAGAGCGTGTCCCAGGGAAATCCCATCCTGTTATACCACCTGGAATATTGCAAATCCCCTCATCACTTGCGTGTGAGTAGCCGAGGGGAGGGTGACCAATGGAGAGCTCAGTAAATTCCACCGTGACATTGCTAGGACTCAATACCGCCATCTTCTCCCTTGGCCACGACATTGCTACAATAGCAACAAACATTCGGACCCTAGACCAAAACCCTATATTAAGTCACATCCCATCATTTTATTTTGAAGATCGATCGGTATCAGAGTATCAGAACGACATTGTGTATATTCTCTATAAGCAATGTATCCTCCATCACAGCTCCACAAAGGTTGTTATCCAGCTTTTCCAGACTGCACAATGCCAATGGCTAGTTATGCAAATCCCCAAGTCCAAAATTGTAGAATTACTAGGCAGATTTGCTATCCAGGAGCCTAGAGTGCTGGGCTAAAACCCCTGAGAAGTCATAAATGACTAATCTGCCAAGTTATGCAGTAATAAATCCCCCATTACTGTGGCATATCCAGGCAGCTTTGCTGTTCAGAGTCCCGTAGAAGCCGGGTAACACACCATGTGGAGAGGTTTTAGATACTGGTAAATACTAAGGGAGACATGTATGAAAACTGTCTTGGTCTAAGACTTTCTTTGTTGCTCATAGCAACCAATCAGAACTCCTTTTCATTTTTTTCAGAGCACTAGATGAAATGAAAGGGGAGCTCTGATTGGTTGATATGGGTAACAACGAAAGTCTTAGACTGAGACAGTTTTCATGCATGAGGCCCTAACTTTTCTTCCCAATAGTGCCATAGCTAGGAAAGTATGCCATTCGGGGTTGTATACCTGCCTCATTTGGCAAGAAAAGGCACAGAGAAACAACATAGGACAAGAGCATGTAGTGTAAAGGATTTTAGCTCAGCAGCTGCTGAGATTGCTCGGAGAACATACTCCCTTCTTGGAGTCCAACAAGCCGACTGCCGGAAGAGCGGCCTCGTCCCGAGCAGCCGGTTCAGAATTTAAAAGATAACAGTTTGTTGTACCCAAAACCTGTCTGTGCCCTAGTCGCACTCACCCCCAGCAAGGTGGAAGACTCAGCCATGTATTCACCTATCAGGAAAACCAGGGTCCTGTTCTCCTTATTTGAGGACTCTGCGTTAGTCCCCGGAGTCGATTGCTAAGCTCTTATCAGTCGACTTAAAGCCTAAACAACCGACATAATGAATATTAGCGACTTCACAATGCAGTAGGTTATATGTCCCCCAGTGTAGGTAATAGGGTCCCCCAGTAAGTTATATGTCCCCCAGTAGGTGGATATATAGTTTATATGTCTCCCAGTAGGTAGTTGTGTAGGTTATATGTCCTCCAGTAGATATATAGGCAGGTTATATGTCCTCCAGTAGATATACAGGCAGGTTATAGGTCCCCCAGTAGGTATACAGGCAGGCTATAGGTCCCCGAGCAGGTACATAGAAAGGTTATAGGTGCCCCAGTAGGTATATAGACAAGTTTTAGATCCCCCTGTGGGTATATTGGCAGATTATACATCCCCCAGCAGGTATATAGGTCCCCCAGACAACAGAAATTTCAGGGCCCCATACAGCTGAAGCATTTGTGGCCCCCCCCTCAAACCACGCCCCCAGCTGGGTGAATGGCCGAACATGCGGGTAGGTAGCTGGGTTCGGTAACATGTCAATATTCAGTGGATACGGTATTAGTTCAAAAACAATTCTTCCTTTTTTATTCAATTTTCCATAAAAACATTCAGCCACAACTTAATAGTAGCATGTCCATAGAATATATATAGTAGATGTATACTCAAGTAAAAGGTGCGACAGGTCGCCGTTAGATCGCTGTAGTTAGTGTAGTTAGATCGCTGCTCCCATTCAGGTGAGCTGGAGATGCCAGCTAGCTGGGTTTGGTAGCCAGGAGGGTAGGTAGGTAGTCAGGCAGGTAGCCCAGCAGGCAGGTGGGTAGCCAGATGGGTAGGTAGGTAGGCAGAATAGGTAGCCAGGCAGGTAGGTAGGTATGTAGGTAGCAAGGCATGCAGGTGGGTAGGTGGATAGGCATGTAAGTTGCCGGACGGGTTGGTAGCCTGGCTATGTAGCCAGGCGGGTGGGTAGGTAGCCAGACAGGCAGGTGGGTAGCCAAGTGGGGGCGGGGGGTAGGTAGCCAGGCAGGCAGATAGATAGCTGGGCGGGTTGATAGCCTGGCTAGGTAGCCAGACCGGCAGGTAAGTAGGTAGCCAGGTGGGTAGCCAAGTAGCTGGGTGGGCAGGTAGGTAGCCAGGCAGGCAGGTGAGTTTCCAGGTGGGTATGTAGGTAACTGGGCATGTTGGTAGCCAGGCAGGCAGATGGGTAGTCTGGCAGGCAGATGGGTAGTCGGGCAGGCAGATAAGGAGCCAGGCGGGTTGGTAGCCTGGCTAGGTAGCCAGGCGGGTGGGTGGTTAGGTAGCCAGGCAGGCAGGTGGGTAGCCAATTGGGTAGGTAGGTAGCTGGGCTAGGAAGCCAGGCGTGCTGGTAGGTAGGTAGCTGGGCATGTAGGTAGCCAGGCACGCAGATGGGTAGTCGGGCAGGCATATAAGGAGCGGGGTAGGTTGGCAGCCTGGCTAGGTAGCCAGGCGGGTGGGTAGCTAGGTAGCCAGGCAGGCAGCCAAGTAGCAGAGAAGGGGGATAGATAGCCAGGTGGGTAGTCAGGTGCGTTGGTAGCCTGGCCAGACAGGCAGGTAAGTAGCCAGGTGGGGCCCCCCTCCTAGAGAGAGAGGGCCCGCACTCCTAATTAAAGCTATACTGTTATTTAACTTACTTCTCCTGCGCTGTAACCAGAGCCGGGCCCTCCCCTCTCTCTGCACACGTGGCTTCTACCCAACGGCGGGATGCGGGACAATTTGAATCAGTGAAACCCCGCCCATGGGGGCATGGCCTCACTGATTTAGTTAGCTGTCCCGCCCGCCGGCAGAGCGAGAAGAAGGCCCGCCTGTAGCGCAGGGCCCCCCCACTCCTATCAGCGCTACGCCGTCGGGCCCCAGCTGCATACAGCATGGCAGGCGCCACACATGCTGCACGCATCATGGTAGAGAGAACAGGCCTGCAGCCTGTACCATTGTTGAGGAGCAAGGGGGCGGTACCTGCCAGCGGCGGCGGGCCCCCTCTTGCTTCATAGACCGGCCGGGCCCCGTACAGGAGTACTGCCTGTACCCCCCCAACGGCGGCCCTGCCCCCAGCACATATATAGGTAGGTTATAGGTCCCCCCAGTATGTATATAGATAGCTTATAGGTCCCCCAGCACATATATAGATGGCACGTATATCGGTAACTTAGAGGTCACCCAGCAATGGTAGCATATATGTAGCTTATAGATTCCAACTGCACATATATATGTACAGTCATGGCCAAAAGTTTTGAGAATGATACAAATGTTAATTTTTACAAAGTCTACTGCATCAGGTTTTATAATGGCAATTTGCATATACTCCAGAATGTTATAAAGAGGGATGAGCTTAACAGCAATTAATTGCAAAGTCAATAGTTGCCTAGAAAATGAACTTTTTCCCCCAAAACACATTTCCACTTCATTGCAGGCATGCCTTAAAAGGACCAGCTAACATCGTTTCAGTGATTGCTCCATGAACACAGGTGTGGGTGTTGATGAGGACAGGGCTGTAGATCAATCTGTCATGATTAAGTAAGAATCTCACCACTGGACACTTTAAAAGGAGGCTGGTGCTTGGCATCATTGTTTCTCTTCTGTTAACCTTGGTTATCTCTAAAGAAACACGTGCAGTCATCATTGCACTGCACAAAACTGGCCTAACAGGGAAGAGTCGCAGCTAGAAAGATTGCACCTCAGTCAACAATCTATCGCATCATCAAGGAAATCAAGGAGAGAGGTTCCATTGTTGCCACAAAGGCTCCAGGGCGCCCAAGAAAGACCAGCAAGCGCCAGGACCGTCTCTTTAAAGTGTTTCAGCTTCGGAATCGGGCTACCAGCAGTGCAGAGCTTGCTCAGGAATGGCAGCAGGCAGGTGTGAGTGCATCTGCACGCACTGTGAGGCGGAGACTCATGGAGCAAGGCCTTGTGTCAAGGAGGGCAGCAAAGAAGCCACTTCTCTCCAGAAAAAAACATCAGGGACAGACTGATATTCTGCCAAAGGTAAAGGGAGTGGACTGCTGAGGACTGGGGTAAAGTCATTTTCTCTGATAAATCCCCTTTCCGAATGTTTGGAACATCTGGAAAACAGCTTGTTCGGAGAAGACAAGGTAAGCGATACCACCAGTCTTGTCTCATGCCAACTGTAAAGCATCCAGAAACCATTCATGTGTGGGGTTGCTTCTCAGCCAAGGGAATCGGCTCTCTAACAGTCTTGCCTAAAAACACATCCATGAATAAAGAATGGTACCATAATGTCCTCCAAGAGCAACTTCTCCCAACCGTCCAAGAGCAGTTAGTGATCCACAATGCCTTTTCCAGCATGATGGAGCACCTTGCCATAAAGCAAAGGTGATAACTAAATGGCTCAGGGAACAAAACATAGAGATTTTGGGTCCATGGCCTGGAAACTCCCCAGATCTTAATCCCATTGAGAACTTGTGGTCAATCATCAGAGACGGGTGGACAAACAAAAAACAACAAATTGTGACAAAATGCAAGCATTGATTGTGCAAGAATGGACTGCTATCAGTCAGGATTTGGTCCAGAAGTTGATTGAGAGCATGCCAGGGAGAATTGCAGAGGCCCTGAAGAAGAAGGGTCAACACTGCAAATATTGATCTTGCTGCATTAACTCATTCTAACGGTCAATAAAAGCTTTTGTTAATCATAATTGATTGCACTTTGTATTTCTGTATGTTTATAAAAACATTTTGACAAACACACATAAAAACCAGGGGCAAAATCA
>JAODAL010078717.1:0-12820 GCA_025379985.1 Phyllomedusa bahiana | reverse complement strand
CACCAATCACCAAAAGCATAATACACGCGCTTTTGGTTAGGAACGCCCAGGTCACGATGCAGCTATGTAATGGAGCGGCCCCCCCAAACCCCCCATGGGCCGGGCCCCCCCGCTTTGCCCATCCATATTACCAAAGCGCTCAATGCCCCTGTCCCCACTCTGTGAATCCGGAGACGCGGCCACACTTCCTAAGGTCACGACGGTACTCTTCTAGTTTAAAGGGGCCGCGCACCAAAAAAGGCAATTGCGGGACCTGACCCATTCTTCTTGATCCCCTACACCCTCCCGAGTATTGGTGTTTCTTGTGCATTTTAAAGGGATTTTGGAAAAGGCTTGTTTTCTGTTACCTTTTTCCCAAATGGGTTCCGCCCGGGGGGGATTTTGTCCCCCTGATGGGGGTTTTTTTGGGTAGTTTCCCCCGGGGGGGGTTTGGGGGGGGGGGGGGGGGGGGGGGGACCTAACCCCGTTTTGTTTTAAAATCCGGGTTTCAGTAAATCCTCTCCCTAATTTACCGGAACCCAAAATCCAAAATAAACCCCTTTTCCCTTAAGCCACAAGATCTAAATAAAATCATATCTTTTACTCACTTTATTTGAATTTAGTATTTAGGAATATGAAAGGTAGTGTTAAAGGGGTTGTGTGAGAAACTCCAAAAAAAAAATATAGTGAGTAATACTAAACTAAGATAACATCTGCACAATCCGTGTGTGACGATTACAGCACTGTTAATCAATATTATCACCCTTTGGTCTTTCTCCTATGAACTAGTGGGCGGGGCTACGTTGCTAGGGCGCTGTGTAATAATTACATTTTCCCCCAACAGCCCTTCCTCCCAGCTGAGCTGTAGATTCTATTAAAATAAACTACACAACCACATTTATTTGTGTAGCCCTCAGTCTCCTTTCTACTCTCAGAGCCTTCCTCAACACAGGGCTGTCAGCGACTGAGCACAGCACATGCCCATTTAAGCCAGCGCATAACCCAAAGTAAAATCAAAGTCTGCCTCTTCCTAGGACAGGTTTCTGCTGAGGGGAAAGGGGCCCGCGGCCATTTTGTTCTCCTATAAAGATTATCCCCAAGACAAAATGAGAACTTTTCTAATTAAAAATATTTAAGACTTTTTTCATTAAGACAGTAGTTTTTGATTTTGTTTTTTCTTTTTTCCCGGGGGAACCCCCCCCTTTTAAGTGAACAGAAAAAAAGTTGAGTTTTGATTTTGAACCTTGAACCTTTGGAGTTCGGGTTTGAAATTCGATTTAAACTCAAAATTTAAACCACATTTTAAAATCTAGGGAGAAGATGATAAGGGGTTTAAATTTTTTTACCTAACAGGGAGGAGAAGCTGGAATTACCATCCATACAGTAAACGGATTCTGGGGAAAAACTTAGTGAAGAAAAAGGCTCTAAGAGTGACATAAAAAAATTGAGAGGCTAAAATACTTCATTCCTTTCAATGCCTAACTGAAAAGATGAGGACAGTTTGCAAGCAGGGGCGTAGCTGTAGGAGGTGCAGTGGTAGCAGCTGCTACGCGGCCATGTATACTGAGGGGGCCCAAAAGCCCCTTTGACACATAAGAAGACACCAGTATTGGAAATGGCTCATGGTAACTGGCAGGAGCCCCATTTCGCTTTTTGCACCAGGGTGCAAGAACTTCAAGTTACGCCTCTGCTTGCAAGCTTTGTACATTTGATATATGTGGTGGCAGCAACAACATCCCAAAGGGTAACATGCAGTTTCAGCTGAAAGGGGCGTAGTTATAAAGGGTGCAGCAGTAGCAGCCGCTACAGGGCCCTGCATCCTGAGGGGGCCCAAAAGCCCCTTTGACACATAAGAAGACACTGGTATTGGAAATGGCACATGGTAACTGGCAGGGGTGCCAATAGAGCATTACGGACAGTACTCCTGTCAGGGGCCCTAATCAAAAAGCGAGCATCAGCGATTGGGCGTCAGATCAGACAAAATCATCCTCTTGATCTTTTGAAATGCCTTCTGACCCGAACCGCATTGTATGATCAAAGAGCTCTTCAGAATATGGATTATTTGTAGTGGTCTGTATATTGGGTTGTGACATTCAACCTGTGTTTGTTTCAGGTTGGACTGATGATGATGACGTTTGTGGCCGTGACTGAGAGGAAGAGGAGGTAAAACCGCTGGATGCAGGGTCTGATAACCACTGAAGAACAGATTGGCGACACTGTTCAGTTATGAAACACACAGGGAACTGAGCAAGCGATGACAGGCCTGACAGTCCTGCGACTGATGATGTGCTGACTTGTGTGTTGTCCGGAGCACCTTGGCTCATACCTCTATCTCCACTTCCTACACCCCTCCTTGTTGGCTTACCACCTCAAGTTCACCATGTTCAAAAGCTAAATATTAAAGCTCTGTGCGTGGCACAAGCTATATGTAATAAAAAAGAGAGAAGCGTATATATATATATATATATATATATATATATATATATATAAATATCACAATAACGGACGGTATTTTTCAGCATTATGTGGATTTAAAATCTGGCAAATTACACTTTTTGGCGTTGAGTAAGATTTAGCAACGAGAGAACTCTATTTCCTGGATATAGATCTGTATGACAATAACACACGGTATTTCACCCCCCAAACTGCCAAAAATGAACTTTTCTCCACTCAGTATAATTTTCACCAACCACTATTTAAAATATATTTCTTTGTATAGGAGATTTGGAAGCGGTGTGTCATACAATAACTCAACCCCCAAAACTGCAAAAATAAACTTTTCTCCACTCAGAATAATTTTCACCAACCAACCAACCAACCACTATTTAGAATATATTTCTTTGAATTGGAGACAGTGTGTTATAAAATAATTTCACCCCAAATACTGCAAAAACTGAACTTTTGGGCACTGAGAATGATTAGGAGTATGATGTATAGGAGAGGTGTTATGTGAGCCTGCAAATGTCGCCAAATAACAGCTTCTGGGTGTGGGAAAGATGCATCCAGCAATATCATATTCCCTAACTATTACTGTCTATGGAGAAGAAAATGCTATCTAACGAAGTCTTGATTCCCTTAGCTTGCTGCACACACCCCTAACTAATGTAAATAGCAGCTTTTCCTGTCTAAAATTGCTAATAAACAAATCTTGTGCCTGCATGCAAGCAAGCAAGCAGACAGAGAGCAGTCTGTACAGTACAGAGAGTGAGCTGGAAATGGTGATCTGAATGCAATACAGTGAAATATATATAACATGGTCATGTGATTTTAGCAGCCAATGAGAGCCCTACACCACAGGGATGACATGCTCTGCACGGATTGGATGGCCATCAAAAGTGCAAAAAGGCGCTAAAATGTATTAAAATGGTGTGTCGAACGTATTTTAGAACCAAACTTTTACTCGAACGAACCGTAGAAAGTTTGGTTCAGTTCAGGTTCTAAAAAAAAAAAAAAAAAAAATTGAAAAGTTCGACTCAAACTTAACTTTTCTAGAATGGTTCGATCAACACTAAAGAAAGGCACTATTGTAACATATTGGAACCACTATCTATATATAGGTGTATCTTAATTAATGGGAAACTTGATGGAGTAGTGTTAAATTTATTGCCAACATGCATGGCTCTAGAAACATTATTGCCCTAGAGAATGCTACCTTGGACATTGGAGTGGATACTTACCTGTACTATCATGTTGAGTATAATGATCCATATATAAGCGGATACATCGCTGGGTTGTATGTAGGATCTCCCTCTTTGGTTGCCATAGGAACAGTCATGATACTGTCAAGTGCACAGGCGACGGTGACATGTCATGTTTATATGTGCTTATAGGTAATATGCGCAGTTTCTTGTTGCATACATAGGGTTGGCTTTGCTATACATCTTTATGTGCTTTAGTATAGATAAAAGCATAGTTGACTGGCTGCATTTGCAAGTGAAGGCTGCTCTATTCGGCCACGGGCACGTTGTTGCAGTAAGAGTGATATCTGTCTTCTGCGTTTATGTACGCATTACCATGGCAATGAGGGTGGTCTCCTTTCGCCGCCTGCATGTGCTTTCTGCCTGCCTCTGTACAGATTGTGATTCGGCATTCATGCGCTTGTGCATAAATAGTAGCATCGAGACCCGGTAGATCCTAACCAAGAGCTTGTGTATCACGCTCTTGGTGATGGGTGGTACTACTTCACTTGCCTGGGCTGCCCTGGTATGATTTTTATCAAACATATAGCACTAAGTGTCCCAGGTTACTGTGGCATCAGCAGGACCCCACCTGCATGCAAACAACAGTATTATAGATAAATATGCCGTAAACAAGCTGAACAACTTCTTATTCAATGCTTCTTTAATATTCAATAATCTTCAAAAAGTGACAGGATGACATAACATCTGCTTGATCATCAATATCAATGTTCATGACATATAAGTAAGAATAAATGTAACCTGGAATCCTTTGCTAAGGCTCTAAGTCCTCAGTATTCGGCAGCTTTGCCCATAGGAAAGGTGCTTTTCACCATCTTTCAGAGCCGAGCTTCATGCAGAGCCGGTGATTGCTTCCTCCATGCCAAACACACACACTTTCGGGGATAACCACGCCCCATTTCTAAAAGTGTGAACAGGTTTCCTTCATAGACAACATTAATAGCTGCTTCTCACTAGCGCAGGTGAAGATAATTAAACGACAAGGATACATTTAAAAAAAAACAAGACATCTAAAAACACATAAACAGGGCTAAAACTTAACATGCTGGAGAGGTAAGATACCACATGAATAACTACCAATTTACACTCTTTATTAGTAAATTTTACATAGTATGATAAATATAAACTATGCAGGAACTCACCTCAACAGCATAGAATCCTAAGACATGAATCGGAACGCTAACACTACACATTACAGAAATACATTATACAGGCAGTTTTCATTCAAGCCTTTGGGGTCGAGGGCATCCAGTCTATTTATCCAAAATACTTCACACTGTAATAACCGCACATTCGTCTGAATGGGGTCATTGCCTGCAACTTCTTCTAAAATGCACCAGCGCAAGTTCGATACATTATGTCTGCTCTCAAAAAAGTGTCTAGCAACACTAGATTCGCCAAACTTTTTGTTTATTGAGGCTATAGGGATCAGCCTCAGATGTCAAACATTTTTCCATTTTAGACTTATAGAGACAAATTTGGGATTTATGTTCATTAAGCCCCATTCGGGGCTTCTTCACATGTACCACGAGTAATGTGATATACTTGTTAAAGTGCCCTTGTGGTAAGTGCTATGTTGGACAAACTTCTAGGATGGTACGCGTGAGACTTAATGAACATAAATCCCAAATTCGTCTCTATAAGTCTAAAATGGAAAAATGTTTGACATCTGAGGCTGATTCCTCTAGCCTCAGTAAACATAAAAAGTTTGGCAAATCTAGTGTTGCTAGACACTTTTTTGAGAGCAGACATAATGTATCGGACTTGCTTTGGTGCATTTTAGAAGAATTTGCAGGCAATGACCCCATTCAGACGAATGTGCGGTTATTACAGCGTGAAGTATTTTGGATAAATAGACTGGATGCCCTCGCCCCAAAGGCTTGAATGAAAACTGCCTGTATAATGTATTTCTGTAATGTCTAGTGTTAGTGTTCAAATTCATGTCTTAGGATTCTATGCTGTTGAGGTGAGTTCCTGCATAGTTTATATTTATCATAGTATGTAAAATTTACTAATAAAGAGTGTAAATTGGTAGTTATTCATGTGGTATCTTACCTCTCCAGCATGTTAAGTTTTAGCCCTGTTTATGTGTTTTTAGATGTCTTGTTTTGTCTTAAATGTATCCTGTCGTTTAATTATCTTCACCTGCGCTAGTGAGCTAGCAGCTATATATTGGTGTCTATGTTGGATTCTGTTCACACTTGAGAAATGGGGCGTGGTTATCCCCCGAAACGTCGTGTGTGTTTGGCATGGAGGAAGCAATCACCGGCTGCATGAACGCTCGGCTCTGAAAGATGGTGAAAAGCACCTTTCCTATGGGCAAAGCTGCCGAATACTGAGGACTTAGAGCCTTAGCAAAGGATTCCAGGTTACATTTATTCTTACATTTATACTTATTCTTACTTATATGTCATGAACATTGATATTGATGACCAAGCAGATGTCATGTCATCCTGTCACTTTTTGAAGATTATTGAATATTAAAGAAGCATTGAATAAGAAGTTGTTCAGCTTGTTTATGGCATATTTATCTATAATACTGCTCTGGTATGATGCATCATCACAAGGGATGGATACAGCGATGAATTGGCCCTTGCCTAATTAGGGGTAAGTATTTAAACAATGTGAAGGGTAACAGTGGCGGTCTCCTCGATCATGGAGATTCGTCTGGAGCGAGGAATTGGCCAGTGATACCGGTATATCCTACTAGGATGGATATATTTAGTCTGTCGCATCTTAGTATGAAAGTACATGCACTATGCCAGGTTGCCTATTGGAGATGGGGGACTTTTCGGCTCATTACTGTATATGCTGTGTTCATGTTTTCAGGATGAATAATTGAATAAAGTCATGATTAAGCCACTCAGCAACTGTGAGTATTCCACAGATGTTCCAGCATCTACATTGTTTTGTAAGCATCACAACAGTCTAACTTTCTTGGATCTGGCCCATATTGGCATCACTTTCTCCAACCAGTTAGTCACCAATTTAACAGTATCTTGATGAAGCTTGATAGGTGAAATGCCTCTCTTGGTCCCTGATGAATCCAGTGAAATGCGTTGGATTTTTTGTTGATATGGGGGTGATCTATATACCTACAGAAGAATATTTAACACTATCAGCACATTGATTTTGGCTGTGACTATTGATATTCATGTGTTTATTACAAATAGGTGACGTGTAGTCCATATTAGACACAGTGAAAACATTTTTGATCGGCGACAACATTTGTATGTATCTGTCTACCAAAACTGGATAAATATACAATATATATCACTGAGGTTATTCACTATATGTGTAGTTTATATTAGAATAGGGATAAAATAGGGACATTTACCCAGGATTAGGTTCCGTTGGGGTTGCCCTTATGAGGGCAGATACTCCAATATGTTTGTAAGGTAGGATTTGGATAGTCTTAGATAGGGGTTGAGTAGGGCGCTTTTTGAGATTCTTTTTGTTTTTGTAGTATCTGAAATGTTTAATATATTAGAGGTTAAGTTTTAGCTTTATCTATGTCATGCAACCTCTTTTCTGTAGCTAATGAAGGTGATTAGTAGATGTTGCAGACTAAATTACCACTAGGATTGCCCAGTCCAATACGAAGTTGGGTTATTTGTAGTTCTACTGTCAGAAGAATGCAGGGATGTTGGGGGAGACTGTACTCTAACCACCCTTGATGCTCCTCTATTCTTGACTGTCATCAATGTGCCATTGCAACTCTCCCACCCTTAGATTGGGGGGCTGGGAGGAGGTAAACGGCTGGGATTTGAGTTATCTTCGGTCCCGACCATTGAAGGCAGGTGCCTGCTGTAATAACACCCACAGCTGTGATGTATGGAGCAGGCTTAGCTCAGCTCCTGAGCACACTCCATACTTGCACCTCCATACTGACAGGCAGAGATGTGCACCCTGTGACTTCCCTCATGAGCTACACTCGGTCAAAGCTGAAAGCAGGAAATGGTCAGAATAATGTGGCTAAACTGTGTATATGTATATAAATCAGGGCCGTTCCTAGGCTAAATTGCACTCAGGGCGAAGTGAAGAAATTTCGCCTCCCTCCCCCCGTAAAATAGTGCACCACAATGCTTCACCAGATAGTTGCCTCTGTAGCCATGTAATACCCCCTGTAACCAGACAGTTGCCCCATCAGCCATGGTAGTTGTCCCTGTAGCCAGATGGTTGCCCCTGTAGCCATGTTATACCCCCCTGTAACCAGATAGTAGCCCCAGCAGCCCTGATCGTGTCCCCTGTAGCCAGCCATGATAGTTGCCCCTGTAGCCATGACAGTTGCCCCTGTAGCCAGTTGCCCCTGTAGCCATGATAGTTGCCCCTGTAGCCAGCTGCCCCCGGTAGCCTTGCGAGTTGCCCCCTGTAGCCAGTTGCCCCCTGTAGCCTTGCTAGTTGCCCCCTGTAGCCAGTTGCCCCCTGTAGCCCTGCTAGTTGCCCCCGGTAGCCAGTTGCCCCTGTAGCCCTGCTAGTTGCCCCCTGTAGCCAGTTTTTCCCCCCTGTAGCCAGTTGCCCCTGTAGCCAGTTGCCCCCTATACTCCTGCCAGTTTCCCCCTGTAGCCAGTTCCCCCTGTAGCCAGTTTTCCCCCCTGTAGCCCTGCTAGTTGTCCCCTGTAGCCAGTTGCCCCCTGTAGCCAGTTTTCCCCCCTGTAGTCAGTTGCCCCCTGTAGCGAGTTGCTCCCTGTAGCCAGTTTTCCCTCCTGTAGCTAAGGATAATAACAGAAAAAAACTTACTTACCTTTCCAGGATCCCTGCAGCGGCCAGGTCCCGGGAGCCGGGATTCAGTGTAAGCGGCGTGACGTCATCACGCCGCTTGCACTCAGCTCCGGGAGCCAAGACTCAGCATTGCAGGGGGCACGATGAAAGCCGTGCGCCCCCTGCAACGCTGTGTATGTATCAGCGCTCACTGAGCGCCGATACATACAGGGGAGGAGGCAGGAGGGGAGTGGTCCATCCTGCCTCCTCCCTGTACCGGCAGCTGCACTAAGTGTGTGCAGCTGCTGGCTTTGACTCTGCACGGCTGTTTACAACGGCCGTGCAGAGTCCAGGGCTAACCGTGGGGCGGGCAAGGCGGCAGGCACCCCCGTAGGGTGAGCGGAGCCCCGGCGCCCCGGGCGATCGCCCGCCTCGACCGCCCCTAGGAACGGCCCTGATATAAATATCATAGCAGCATAGCATATACTGTTCAATTAATGCCTGTAGCAGAGTTTATGGAACGGATTTTTACAACTATTAGACAAGTTATAGTGCATGTATAATATTTTACATTTATCTATTTGAAAAAACAGAGGTCTTGATCAACAAGCTACAAACATCTGTATTGCCAGACACTTGGATAAAATAAAGTTACTAGTGAGATATTTGAAATGGAATAAGCATGACTTGATCTTGCCAGGATGGGTGGGAACACTGTCTATAAGATAAATGTACATATAAATAAAACATGACAGATCTTATGTATGGCGGAAAGTTTGAGCTCATTGTTTTGATTCCTCTAAAAAGACATAGTGTAATCTACAGATGTAAAGAGAGCTGGCTCATTCTTTAATACAACGCCTTTTTTGAATCATTGTAAGTAGAAGTCATAGGAAGACAAAGCGGCTGCTGTGCTGAAATGCAGATAAAGTGATTACTAGGGAAATTCATAAGTTCTGTCTTTTAAATGCCACAGCTCCCACATTTTCTCATTTTGGACATCTAGGAAGAGAATAATGACCGTATTGTTTGCAATTATCTTTTATATGACTGATTACTGTGATCAGGCCAAATGTAGGGGGTAGGTATACGCACTTGGGATGAAAATTTTACAGTGTATTTGTGCACCAAAAATCTGCATTTAAATACAGAAGCAGGCAAATGGAAAAGATCTGACAAATCTTATCCACACAAAAAATTCGATGTAGAAATTGACCCGCAGTGTGAATTTTTACATCCACATCATATTAATTTCTGCTTTGCATAGATTTGTTGTGAATTTTACCCATTTAATTTAAAACATTGCAAAGCAACTCTTTTGTTACAGTGCAACATATCAGTGCAAATCAGCAGCAAAAATCAGTAAAAGGTTTAGTTTAAAAGAATATTTACTGTACCAGTCCCATGGCACTCCCATAGCAGTACTTCCCTGGTTCACTGCCAGTTTGTTAACATCTGCACCCCAGAAATGATAGATCATGTCAATATGTCATTCCTGAAGACCCAGGTGTTTATAGACTGGTGGGAAACCATGAAGTGTTGCCACAGGTGTTCGAGAAAAAATTAAGTAGTGTTTTTGTTTAGTGTAGATCTCTCCTTAGGAGAGCGCCATATAGGCGTGTGGAGATTCGAAATTGCCTTTTTCACTCCATGAAGCATCTGCATATCACAAGGCATTATGGGAAAGGAGCTGAGAATCTCAAGCGCCCTCTCAGCTCCCTCTATTAGAGGGCGCTTGATCTTCTCAGCTTCTTTCCCATAATGTCTTGTGATATGCAGATGCTTTGTGGAGTGCAAAAGGCAACTTCGAATCTCCACACGCCTATATGGCGCTCTCCTAAGGAGAGATCTTCCCTTTCTGAGCCACTCATTGCCTCCCACTCAGCCAAGCCAGTATCGCTCTGCTCTGTACTGACGAAGGGCAAACACCCTAAAACAGCTGTCTGCAGATAGGTGATGCTGGCTTGGCTAATATCCCTTTTGCTTTCCAAAGACCCAGTGGGTCAAAAGCAAATTGAGGATTTGTTACATCCAATAGAGGGCGCTTGAGCTTCTCAGCTCCTTTCCCATAATGCTTTGTGATTTGTTTAGGGTAGGAAAACAAAGCACAGTTGATAGTCCTACCTCTGATGTTTCCACCAATGGTCAAACGAAATGTCAGCAAACTCGTACGGCCATTGGTGAATGCGCCCAAGGAGGGAGTATCAGCCACGTTGTGACTGAACTGTGTTTTCTTACCCTTAGACACAGGGAAAACCACACCAAAATATGCTGGATTTGGCCTGGACTTGTCAAGCAGATTTTTTATGGCAATTTTACTCAGAAAAACGATGCGTACGTTTACCCTAGAGCAACAGAGACAGCTGACTTGAACAAAGCTCATGGACTAGTCAATAACCAAAGATGACTGTTTTAAATGATGAATGTCAGGGCTATCTGCAGCAGGGGCGTTGCTAGGGTCCCAAAACATCCGGGGCTCGGGCCCTTAAGTTTTTCTGAGTAGGGCTGGGTGCACTCACCATTTTTCGCACCACATTGTCAACTGTGGATGTATTTATTACAAGAAAAAACCTTCTGTTCCTGTCACTAATTTTCTGCACATTCCACATAGATCCCGTCCATCTCCTCAGCAGTCACTGCACAATGAAAATCAGCCCTGACAAATCTGCTTTTTCAAAACCTCTCACCTACATATGACAGTGCAATACCATACAAATAAGTCACCAAATAATACACCTATAAATGGAGCAAATATACCAGACAACTCATTGTTACTAAAAAAAACTCCAACAAAACCCAAGACCCAGAACTATTACTACTTAAGGTTCAAATAATTCTGCCAGAACCTGACCAAAAACGCAACCCCCACATGTGACATCACTGTACAAGTTGTTACATATACCACCGCCATACAGTGACCAATATGGTAGATACTAGTTGTATGTAGGCTCAGGAGAAATATAAGTGATTACACTTCGTCACATTTAGTGACTCACCGGAGACGTCTCTGAAGAGTTGTTCTCTTTCTCTTCTTCTTTTCCATCTGTCCCAGACGCCATGACAACTTCTACCGTCCACAACTCTTCACTGTAGAATGTACAAAACAAACATCTTAGACTCCTCATTTTATCAGCATTTCTCTACAATTTCCTATCTCTATACAAACTCCCCATCTAGAGCACCTCAAATGGTAATAATTACCCCCTTGTGTCCCAAACGGCTATGGGGCTCCCACTTGTGAGATTTCTGAGACAGTATGTAGGCACACCCTCAAACTAGGTAAGCAGTCCTCAGTTAGGTAGGTAAAGTTATAGGTAATAGGTAGGTATCTCATTCCCATATTAAATAGAAACGTAGTTATATAGGTCTCAGAATATAAATATAAGTAGAAATATAGATCCCTATTATGCAGTTATATAGGCCCCTGTAGGTAAATAGTGCCCCTCTAGCCAGGTGGTTGCCCCCTCTAGCCAGGTATTGCCCCCTCTAGCCAGGTATTGCCCCTATAGCCAGGTAGTAGCTCCCTCTAGCCAGTAATATGCCCCCTGTAGCCAGTGATATGCCCCCCTGTAGCCAGTGATATGCCCCCTGTAGCCAGTGATATGCCCCCTGTAGCCAGTGATAAACCCCCCTGTAGCCAGTGATATGCCCTCTGTAGCCAGTGATATGCCCCTGTAGCCAGTGATATGCCCCTCTGTAGCCAGTGATATGCCCCCTGTAGCCAGTGATTTGCCCCCTGTAGCCAGTGATATGCCCCAAGCCCATCTTCCCCTGTAAGCCATTATATGCCCCCATAGCCACATACTATGCCCCCAGTAGCCAGTAATATGCCCCCATAGCCACATACTATGCCCCCTGTAGCCAGCAGATGCCCCCTGTAGCCAGCATATGCCCCTGTAGCCAGCAGATGCCCCCTGTAGCCATTATGCCCCCTGTAGCCAGCAGATATGCCCCCTGTAGCCAGCAGATGCCCCCCCTGTAGCCAGCAGATGCCCCCCCTGTAGCCAGCAGATGCCCCCCCCCTGTAGCCAGCAGATGCCCCCCTGTAGCCAGCAGATGCCCCCCCCCCTGTAGCCAGCAGATGCCCCCTGTAGCCAGCAGATGCCTCTTAGCCAAGTTACTGCCCCCCTTACGTAATAAAAATAAAATAAAAAAAAAAATACTCACCTCAGCACGGTCCTGGAGCTTGAGAACGTGGGGCCCAGGACCTCCTCGGCCGGCAGAGCTGTCGCTTAGCAGATCCCAGCGTCACAGGGGGGTGATGAAAGCGGCGCGTCACGCCCCCCTGCGACGCCGACGTGTATGTACAGCTACAGCCGTACATACAGGGGAGAAGACAGGAGGGAACATCCGTCCTGCCCTCCTCCCCGACTCTGACTGTGGGCCGCTGTGAAAGGCCGTGCAGTCAGAGAGATTAGCGGGTGCCCCCGCACTAAGGGGTA
>JAODAL010078716.1:0-12820 GCA_025379985.1 Phyllomedusa bahiana | reverse complement strand
CCACAAACCCAATTGACCTCACATCTGATCTCAGGATTTCCAGGCTAGAGAACGGCCTCTCTACACTAAATTGGGTTGGGGGCAAAGCGGTGACCACAGGGTCAACATCTCTAACAATGTCAGGGTATAAAGGAATTGCCTCAACCACAGTCAGTTTTGATGAATGGTTGAACTCTTCTACTTCTTTGAAAGCAGGTGAAACATTTTGCTGACATCTGTTTGCCCTGGGAGCGGAATCTTTTCCCTGGGGCAGCGCTTTGCCTGCTCCATGTCATCAATTACACTCCTCATGTGATAAGGCTGAAGATATGGGAGCAGCAGCACTGGCCGGACCCAAGTCCTCTTGCTCTTTGCATCAAACTAACTGGACCAACTTATTATATATTTTGGGAGTTGGAGTCGGTCCCATTTATGACGACTCCGACTCCTGCAAAATAGCCTCCGACTCCACAGCCCTGGACATAAGTGCAGGAGATTTAATCTGCAAGTAAACAGTGGTACAGACCTCCAAAGAGTTAAAACAAGTGCTTGTCAAAGGTAAATAATCTTGTTAGAGATAAAGCCTCATGTGATGTCACAATGTACTTAGTAAAAGTCTTTATTTACCATTCTCTACATATTGAAAGCAACCTGGGTTAAAAATGGGGACTGTCCCTCCAAAATAGGGACTTAGGATGTATGCAGTAAGTACTGACCAAGACAAATGTAAAGGGACACACCCTACTGGCAAGGAGAATTCATATGTTTCAAGAAAGAATAACCGAGCAGTGGGGCAAATGATGCTCCAAAGTTGTTACTTCATAGGAACTACTAGTATTTGCTAAAACAAAAAGGTATTCCGCATCAGCATTATTTAGGTTTAAATAGTGAATTTAATTTTATTGTTAACATCTGTATAATGAGCATGGACATAAAGGGTAAATCCATACACTGTAGCATAAGCTTACAAATCTTCATGTATTAAGATTAGAGATGGGCGAAATGATTCTAACGAAGTGGAATTCGTTTAGAATTTCAGGAAAACTTCGATTCTGAACGAAGTCGAAGTTTGGGGTGCTTCGCGGGAACGAAGTGTGCTTTTGATTGATAAAATGGCTGCGAGCACATGGCGTTGTATGGGGCAAAGAACTCTGGGAGGAAGAAGGGCATAGCCCGCATGACATCTGCAGAGATGAAGCCAATCAGAGACCGGCGGGATTCTGTGACGTCACCGCACTATATAAGTCCGGGCACGACGCTGGGAGCTCATACTGCTCTCACTGTACTGATCAGGGAAGGTGCTGCCGCGGCTGATTGTGATAGCTCTAACTGAAGAACTCATTTTTATACAGTGATTTTTGTGGGGTGTCTCAGCTTGTCTCAGATAATGCTTCTCTTACGTTCTAATTCTGATTTTGTGGGGTATTGGAACTGAAGTCCAGTGTGCGTCCCAATGCAGCTGCATATACATTTTAATGCTCTCTGCTCACAGCACATTGAATATCCCAGGGGGATCTAAGCCTGTTCCTGGTGTATTCATTTAAAGAAACAGCATTTTTACAATCCAAATACCACTTCATTTTTGGTTGCTCATTTATTTTGCGCAATTTAGATCCAGGGGTTAATTAAGCATTGTTCTGCTGTTGTGGTGACTAAAAGAAACGTTCTTTTTCACCGCCAAACAAGAAATTTTGCCTTTAGCATAATTCATATCCAAAGGTTAATTACGAGTTTTTCTGTAGTTGTGTTCCGTTAAATACATGCCGTTTTAACACGATACAAAGCTGGTAATTGTTGGCAGCACATTTCTTTTGCGCAATTTACATCCATGGGTTAACTCAGTATTTTTCTGCAGTTGTAATCAGTAAAAGAAACCTTTTTTCACCGCCAAAGAAGAAACTCTGTAGCATAATTCATAACCGAAGGTTAATTAAGCCTGTTTGTACTTTTATATTCAGTAAAATACACAGTGTTTTTAAACGGCACATACAAGTCAATTTTTCCTGCCCATTTGTGGAGCGCAATTTATATCCAAGGGTTTCCCAAACTTGTTACTGCGTTCATTTGGAGTCACATACAGGGTGTGTATTTATTATATACAGATATCTTCATCAAACAGTGTCTGTACATTTTAGAACAAACAGAATGTCAGACAGAGAGGTGGCAGGCTCTTCACCTGCGAGTGGCAGAGGCACAAACATTCCAGGCCCAGGTCGCAGCACAGCAAGGGGGACGTCGCAGCAGGGGTCACTCGGTGAGGCCACAACTGCCGCTGTCATCTAGCGGCCGTGTGTTGTTCAGCAACCCAAGGGTTCTTGATTGGTTGACTAGGTCATCCACTTCCTCCCAGTTGACATCTGACAACCCAGTCAAGAGTCGGTGGGAAACGTCAGACACAACCCTTAGTTGGCATGGCCGGGAGCGGGTCAGCGGCCCTCACTGTCCTCAACCCGCCTCTGTCCCATCCGGTTCCTCAGCCACAGATCTACTATGTGGTCTGGGCTCAGCGCCACTATATAGCGAGGATGAACAATTTGAGAGGGGCAGTCAGCAGCTATTTGGCAGCAAAGAAAGAAATGGGGCCAATATCCCCTGCTTCTTGCAGTAGGCGGCAAAATATAGTTGTGGAGAGTGGCATGGGAGGTCATGTTGTGAGGGGTCAGCCTCTGCATACCAAGACCGGTGATGAGGACAGCAGTGACGATGAAACACAAATAGATGATGATGTAGCCGACCGCACTTGGGAGCCGGGTGAAGCAAGAGCTTTATCATAGTCAGGAAAAGAGGGCGTCAGCTTACGCGTCAGGAGGCGGCGCAGCCAGCAAGGGGGTTATGTGGCCGTGAGTCAGCAGGGTAGCAGCAGTGTGCGGTCAGGAGCCAAGCGGCCACGGGGTAGAAATCCCGCTTCGCAGGTCCCAGAAAGTTGCGGCACAGGGGCTCAGCGACTGGCAGCGTCAGTAGTAGTCACTCAGTGCGGAGCGTTGGCGGTTTAAAATCAGCTACTCGGTGGTGTGGCAGTTCTTTGCTAAGACACCGGAGGAGCCGAATACGGGTATATGTAGAATCTGTGGGCAGAAAGTGAAGCGTGGCCAGGGAGCTAACGTTGGCACCACGGCCCTGCGTCAACACATGCAGCGTCACCATCCGGTGGCCTGGGAGAAAACGTGGCTCAGATGTGGTGGTCCATCCTGCCGCCGCAGCAACAGCAGCAGCAGCAGCGCCCAGTGGCACGCATGCCATTGCAGCCAGTCAAGGCTCCACCACCTTGCAGAAGGGAGCTGTTTCTCTTTGCCATCATCTCTCAGTCCAGATGCACTCTTTCACCCCAGTTAGAAGGTCCGCTGGACTACTGAGCAGCCAAACTGGATGTGTTTTTGCCACCTCCAGAATGTCATTGTGCCACTCTCTGACCTCATGCTGCTGTGGCTGCCGCCGTCACCTCCACACTCTGTCACTAATGTTGCCACCTGAGCTCTCAGCTTGTTTTTTTCCCAGCTTTCGCTGGCATGACTTTATCAGGCAACATTTCCGCTTGAGTTTTTTGGTCAGTTTTGCCCTCTTAAGTGCCCACGGAATTTTATAGTGAAGCGATTCTAAGAGCGGTGGCAATCATCTGCGTGTCATACTAAAACACAACATTGTATAAAGACCAAACCAAGCTCCCTCTGCATATTTAAGCATGGCACAACGTTCTACAGCACCCTGCAGGCTCTGTGCAGCCTGGAAATAGCTGTTTTTTAAAGCGATTCGTCCCGAAGTAATTCGGGCCGAAACAAATTTTGTCGGAAAATTCGACGAAGTTGACGAATCGAATTTTTGAGAAATTCGCCCATCTCTAATTAAAATGATTAAGAAATTTTACCGTAAAATTCATTATTTTTACTACATAGACTGATTTCTGTGGAGAATTTACAACAAGTTTCTAATTATGCCACGTTATCAAATCTGTGCCGATATTTCTTTTTATACAGCATGTGATTGGGGTGTACTTAGACCTTTTTCACTGGTCTATTGTACAATTTCACTGTATTCTACACTTTTTAAATCTAAAACCAAAACCCCCACAAAAATTGTAGCATTTTTAAATTTTTGAACCCTAGTATTGACTGGTTTGTTTCAGTCAAGATTCATAACTTTTAAAAGCATTTTTATCTTGAATTTATCGCTTATCCATTAAATGGGTTTGTCTCACCAGCTGTTTCACGCGTTTTTTTTCCAGCTAGTTCAGGTACATTTCCTTTTCAGATGTGGGTGATTTACAGCAGTTATTTGACTTTCACCCTTGCATTCCTAGGATTCTGTTCAAAGGAAACATTAATGTGGAGGTTTATAACCGTAGGACACAAGGTTACCCTTTTTTAAAATAATTTCTTTATTGAAATTCTTAAAATAAAAATTTAATAAACAGATAAAATTTATGATGCAAAAAATAACAGAAAATGGAAAGTCATTAAATCCAGAGATTGAAAAAATTAGAAATATGAATAGGTAAACTTTTAGAATCCATAATTAGAATAATAAATCATTTCATTATTAAAGAAACACTAGCATACCAAGCAAACTGGGTATGTTCACACGATGTGCGTGGTGGAAGTACGCTTGCGTAATCGTGTGTTTTGGGGAGTTCGAAATTTTTCGCGGGACTCCCGCGGTGGGGGGGAGGGCGGCGGAAAAGCCCCCGGCCATATTGACACTCGGGGCATGTCGCTTATCTCCCTGCGCGTAAAACGTTTGTTTTGTTGACGGGGGAGAGGAGGCGAAAATCCATTAGTTCTCTATGGAATTAGGGTTACCTAATTTCGGTGCGCTTTCGCCCGTTTGGGCCCTCGTTACACTGTTATTTGGGCACATGGGGCCGTACTCCGCGCCGGATTTGCGCTGCAATCGGCGCCAATCCGTCCCTGTCATTAGGGTTTATCCCTGCTTCATAGAAACAGTGGATTCCGTGCCCCTCCCCGCTCGGGAATCCGCCCGCGGGGGGGAAAAAGTGACATGCCCCCTTATTCGGCGGATTTGTGGTCAATAGGCTCCAAATCCGTCGGGAAAAGGTGTAAACCCGGCCTTAGAGCGCAAATCGTGGCGAAATGCGCAATGAAATTACCCCGTGTGGACATAGCCTAATGAGTTTAAACAACCCAGATAATACTGGAGCCAAATCCAGGGAGAAAGCGGCCACCCACAAGAGCCTAAAGGGTTAAAGTTGTCAGAAGTATTTTTTTGTGTTAAAATTTGGGGGAGGGAGTGACGTCACCAACCCGCCCTGCGCTAGAGAGAGGTGGTCTGAAACCCTGGGGAAAGTTATGTACACAAGCAGGAGATAAGAACTGCATTAACTGTAGAGGGAAGCAAAATCAGAAAAGCAATATATATGGTAAAAATCTTTATTTAACTTTGCCCATATGATTAAAGTGATCAATGAAATATCAAACACACAGCGATGCCTGCACTTTCCCTTTGTAACCTGTCCGTGAACTTGTCCTAGTGTGTCAGGGGAGAACCCGGAAGAGCAGGGGAGCTCCGTGCGGCAGAAGGTTTTTTTTTTTTTTTTGTTTTGTCCACTTTCACCTCGTTTTAAAATTTTTTTTTTAACCCCTTTCAGTAAGAGAACAGACATGCTTTTCTTCAGTCAATGTTGGGCGTGCTTAAATTATAGCGTTATGATGCAATGGTGTATAAAATATTTACTTGCTCAGTTGACATTGTTTAAACTGTAAATTTGACTTATAGTTGCCCCAGGGTTCCTTCCTCTGTGTGTTTTTTTGCATCAAAGTCTTGCTTTTTAGCCCGGGGTCTTTGATCTAACAAAATAGCTTTCAGAGGGGAAAAATATTGTTGTTGCAGTTTGGTATTTACACCAAATTAAATGGTAGTAAAACTTTATAATTTGGGAAATGAGGAAAAACCTGGGGCCAGGGGGGCATATGGGCTTGCGATCCATTCTGTGCAGCCCCTAACAATTTCATCAAAAAATTCTTGTTTGTGTCTGGTTTTGTTTTCTGTGTTATAGAGGAAAGTGGCATGTAGGGCGGAGAAAAATTGAGTACTAAATGGAGTATGTTCTGGGTTTCCCCATATTCGCAGTTTGCTAACACTTACTTGCTAACATGTTCCTGTTTTGTATTGTTCACATTTGGCTATACCCCCCCAAAAAAAAGGTTTTAGAGGGGCCATGTGACTGTGATTATCTTTATTAAAATATCGAGTTTTTAGAGCCGCTTCAGCAACTTGCATAAATGGAATGTGTATCAAAAATGAAGTTATTGTTTAACTCACTTTTTATGTTAACAATTTTTTTAAAAAATTTTGGTTTTATTTCTTTTTAATTTTCCATATCACTTTCAATATTTTTAATAATTCTTTAACTTGCGTTTTCACTTTGGCACTAAGCCTAAAATAGTCTAACACTTCCTGTTCTGTAGAGAAGGATTCTCAGTTTTTGTATTATCAAAAAAGAGGGTCAAACTGAAAGGAGACCCAGTGGAATAGTAAAAGGTTTTCCCCCAGTCACAAGAGGAGTAGTCCCGTTCCCCTTTCAACCCCCCTGCACAGTGACTTTTCCCAGGGCACAGAGCTATAGAAAAACTTTTTAGAATTCAATGGGACAGAATCAGTCTTAAGTCTCCTATGTCATGAAGTGCTTGTAAAGCAGCTCTTGACTGCTGTTTTTAAGCAGTGCAAAAAAAAGGCCCAGTGGCCAAAGTGAAACTGTTGGACTTAAGAATTATTTAAAAAAAATATTGAAAAATGATTGAAAAAAAATTCCAAAAATTCCTAAAAAATGTGTTTAACATAAAAACGTGGTTTTAAACAATAAATCATTTTTTTTGACAATTCCCTTTAAATACAGTTTGGAGTGGGGTTCTTGAATGGAGTGTCTCTTTTTTCTCAAATGTGAACGGGGGGGGGGGAACGCAACCCCTATTTTTAAAAAAGGTGTTAATCCCACTTCCAGGACTCCCCACGTAGAGACATTTTGGATATATTTTGTTGCCATAAGTCTCAGATGGAAGTGCCCTTTAAGTTTTTTACTTTGGTCCTTGGATTGCTTTAATTGCAGTGTGGTCCTTGGACCCGAAAAATCTGTGCATCCTGCTGAGATCAACTTCGGGAAATGTTTGTTTTTTTGCCCGTATCATGGATTTTTACCATTAGTTTAGGCTGGTTTTTTGATAACAAGGTCTATACAACCCCTATAAGTTTCAGCTTTCAAACTATGAATCCAGAATGATGACTGTTACCTATTTAAAAAGGGCTGAGTGGGGTTTCCCACTAAGTGTTATTTTCAGTTAAGATCGGACCACCCCCCGAAGCCAGAGGACCTGAGTGAGGCACTTATGAAGACACCGGTGTTGGCATGCATTGTGCAAGTCCCCTGCCCCTAACCCGGAATGGAGCCTGGGCTCACGTTTTGGTAGGATCTCTACTGCTCTGAAAATTTTCAAGGTGAGACTGAAGAAATAGGGAAAGGGGGTTTTTTTTCATTTTTGGACGAAGATGGCTGGAAATTATAAAGGTTTTTTTTTTATTCAAACGGTTTTTTTTGGTGTTTAATAAAAGCATAAATTAAAAAAAAAAGTAAAACGATTTAATGTTTCAATCAAAAAAATTTTTAGAAAAGTCCAAAAAAGAAGTGAATCACAAAGTAAATTTTTATTTAAAGGTCGCCCACATTTTAAACAGGGGGGTTTTTTTCTTTTGGGGGGGGGGTCTTTAACATAAAGGTTACAAATTTCCCGAGCAAAAAACATACCCCTATTGTGCCCTGCCCTTTTGGGTTAGACACAAAGGGTTTGTGGGGGTTTTGTTGTTTTTTTTTTAAATTTTGTGTTATTTTTTTTTTATTTGGTTTTATTACAAAAATTTTATTTTTAATATTTATTTTAAATATAATTTTTTTTATTTAAATTTAAGTATATTTGTTGTATATAATTTTATATTATATGTATGTTATAATTATGTGTAATATTATGTATGTATATATTTATGTATTTATATGTATATTTATGTTTGTATATATATATGTTTTTTATATGTTTGAATATTATGTGTTATATTATGTATGATATATATATTATATATATATTGTTATTTATATATATTGTAGTATTTAATATGTATTTAATATATATGTATGTATATATTTGTTTTTATTTATTGTATATATGATATATATAATTTTATTATATTTTTATTTATTTTATATATTGATGTATATATATTATATATATATTATTATGTTATTTTTTAATATATATATATTTTATATATTTTATATAATTATATTTTATATTATAGTAAACCCCTTTAAAAAAAAACCAGATAAAAAGTTCAGTGCCTCATCCAATGCCATGGGGTTTTGGTTTTTGCCCCAAGAAGAGAAAAAAGAGAAGGATAATGAGTTTAAGGGGGACATGATGGTTTTTTTGATGCCCAGAAAAAAAATTTTTTTTGGGTTAGTAGTGTAATAAAGTTACACAGGTGGTAGCTCACCCATTTGGGCATAACATGGAGAAGCACGAGAGGGAGGAAGCGCCTCGAAGTGTCAATCCCGAAAAAGTAGAAAACCCGTTAATCCAAATAGTCAATAAAAAAGTAAAAAAAAAATTTTTATTAATCCCTCAAAAAACATAGTATCATTCAGGCATAAAAAAAAACTCGTAGTGTAGAATGCACAGAATTATGAAAACTGTTTTTACTGTGGGGCATAGATTAGGCGCGGGGCTCCACTAAAATGACAAATCATCTCCGTAAAAAACCCCTTTTAACTTGGTCTCCTGTTCCAACAGTTAATGCGGCCAGTTTTTTTTCTGCTTTCCGTCATAAATGTGTGAATATCGGTTGTGGTGCCTATGCTTCCAGAAAACCCCCACTTTTAGGTGCTTTTCAAAGTGCCGCGGTGCCCGATAATGGCCCAATTTTGGAGTCGCCCGATTTAAATTTTGAGAAAGGGTGCGCAGGTTTTTTTGGGTGAAAAGGGCACCAAAATACTGGCCAGCCCTTTACATACCGTCGCCTTAGTGTACGTGCAATAGTATGCGGAGTTGCAGAAGGAGACCCACCCGTCTCCGAGCCTGAAGATATTATAAGCAGCGTCTCGGGAATCATTGCAGAGTTTCTACAATTTTTAGTAGTGATTAATTCATCTCTGAAAGGGTCTTAAAAGTGGAGCTACCCTTATGACACAAAATATATACTCTTGTGGATTTCAGTCACTGCCTGGTTTCAGTTGAGTCCACCTCCCTTCACTTCTCCCATTTTTCCCTTTAGTTTCCTACCTGCCTGCTTTTGAGCTACGTCTTTGCGGAAATATGGGGATGATTTTTGGTTAAAACAGGCTTAAAATTTGAAAATGGACATTAGGGCGACTTGTCTGAAAATTGGCATCGCCGCAGAAGTTTTTTGGTTTTCATTTAATCGTGCAAATGCCCCTGAAAATTTTGGGGTAGGGGATCCTTGCATAGTAAAAATTTTAAAGTACCTAAAAAGGCGCATTACATATAGTAGCAATGATACGCTGTGTGCCTCCATAACGCAATGCATTACATTCATACGCATTACATACACTAGTAATGATATGTAATGCGCTTATCGAGGTGCAACGGAGGCGCATAACATATCATTACTAGCAGGGCTGTGGAGTCGGCAAGCCCAAGCCCAGACTCCTCAATTTCCCAAACCTCCGACTCCTGACTTCCTCATACACAGCGCATGTTTAAGTGATAACTTTTCTGTAGTAAAATGGTATCAGGCTGTTTATCACCTTATGATACAATAATCAAACTATTTAGGTAGTACTGACACTGACCAGCAAAAGGGTAACAATGTTTTGATCTTGTTAATACTTGTGGGTAGAGTTGAAGAAAAAGCTGTATTTGTATACAAGTCCAGTCTGCACCAACATAGGGAATGTGTAGAAGAGACCTGGGATCAGATTTTGGTCAAGACCTGCTTGAATCTGATCCAGAGCCCAGAAGGATTCAGGCAGTATTGAAAACCAAAAGGTGGATTTCCCAAATACTAACAAAATAATAAAAATTAACATTTTGATTTTTAGGAGCAAAACAGTAACAGTGCAGTTACAGGAAAGAATCTGCAGGACTAAGCAGATGCTAAATACTTGCAAGTCACATTTATGTAGAAGATAGGTAAGATGACTGTTTATAAAATTACAGTAGCCTCATGTGCAAAGCTGTAGTGGATGGGGAGATATGGAGCCTGAAAGTCACAAGTTCAAAACATTGTTACCATTTTGCTTGTCAGTGTAAAATATATTTATTGGATATGACTTTACAACACAAAAAAATTGTAAATATGCAAATTATTTCCAGGCTAGAGAACGGCCTCTCTACACTAACTAGGGTTGCGGGGAAAGTGGTGACCACAGGGGCAAAATCTCTAACAATGTCAGGGTATAAAGGAAATGCCTCAGCCACAGTCAGTATTGATGAATGGATGAACTCTTCTACTTCTTTGAAAGCAGGTGAAAAATTGTGCTGAAATCTGTTTGCCCTGGGAGCAGATTCTTTTCCTCTGCGACAGCGCTTTGCCTGCTCCATGTCATCAATTACACTCCTCATGTGATAAGACTAAAGATATGGGAGCAGCAGCACCGTCCAGACCCAATTCCTCTTTCTCTTTGCATCGAACTATCTGGACCAACTTATTATATATTTTCGGAGTCGGTCCATTTTATGACGACTCCGACTCCTGCAAAATAGGCTCAGACTCCACAGCCCTGATTACTAGTGTATGTAATACGTATGTATGTAATGCGTATGTAACGCATTGCGTTATGGAGGCGCACAGCGTATCATTACTACTATATGTAATGCGCCTTTTAGGCACATTACAATGTGTTGTGCCCGGTGCAGAATGCGCCCAGTTTTGGTGTACAACAGTTCATTTATATAGAGAATATGGCATCAAAAGTGTTTTTGATACAAAATAGACCAAAAAAGGGCACTTGCGTATTGGGACATGTCGCCCAGAGTACGTAAAAGGGGATATGTGTTTGTCCCATAGAAATAGAGGTTGGGCCCTTTAGAATAATTTCCTCTGGTAGGCCGAGGGAACTTCAGTCTAACACTTCTCCACTAGAATCATCTGATGGTAGGAAGGACCTGCCCAATGGCAAAAGTTTATTTATGGACAAACCTGTTCAATTGCCTAACATGCGTTTTACTATTGTGAAGCTTACTGTATCTCCTTATAATAGTATAATGAGCAATATTACCACTAGCTGGGAAAATAATGGGCTTTGTTAATGGAAAACAGATTCCCTTAAGATCCTTTTTTGCCCTCTTTTTATGTTTCTCATAGAAAATTATTACTTCGAGTCAAGTGCTGTTTGTCCTGAAAGATTTGAAGAAAAAAATTGAGTAGACAGAGTCAAGTCATCAAGCAATTGTCAGAAATCAGCAAAGAGAACATGGGCAATACAAATTCTGTTGTAGAAGGTAGGTCAAGATTTATTGAAGGATTTACTCAGTTTTTTTTTTTTTTTTTAGTTATAGTAAAGGGGGAGAAATCGAGAGACAAATTGATACCTATTGCTCCCCTGCTACTGCAGCTCTGAAGATCTCTGGGTTCTCGCTTCGACACACACAAGATTCTCGCAGTCCAAAGTAAGTGAGCAAAATGCAAACCTCTCCTGTGTCGGAGCGACAAGAACCTGGAAGTGAAGAGGTGCAGATCCTGCGAAGCTTCAGAGCTGCAGTGGCGGAGGACCGAAAGGTAAATATCAGTTTGTTGTTTTTCCATTTTTCCCCCACCCTGGTTTCCTATAACTGTAAGGGCACGTCCCCACGGCAATGGTTTTTGGACGCTTTTTCCGATGGTTTGCGGTTTTACAAACCATCTGAAAACCTGAAACAAACTCTCTCCCATAGACTTCAATAGAAAAACCGCCCAGCAGTCCCCCGTGCACTGTTTTTCAAACCGCCGGTGGACCGCAAAACATTGAACATGTTCATTCTTCCAACCAGTTTCTAGACGGAAAATTAACATTGGAGTCAATGTAAACCGCTCAAAACGTAGCGAATGGTTTTTGACGCGGTTTTTGGGCGGTTTTTCTTTTTGTAAAAGAAAGTGAAGAGTGATCCCACCTATGTGGGTGTGTGTTTTGCAGGTCATTTTGCACTTTCTTTTTACAACAGGAAGGTTCTGCAAAGCACTTCAGTGTGAATGAGAGTCTATAAATCCTCTTTTAAAACCCTTCACGACCTGGGCGTATGAGTACGTCCCAGGGCCGATAAGGGGCTTTGCTGGGGGATCGCTCCGCGACCCCCTCGCAAGCTGCCGGGTGTTAGCTGCTAATCGCCGCTAACACCCGGCAGTCATAGCGCCTGCGGGTGGCTACGCCCGCTTGCGCTGTTTAACCCATCAGACACCGCGGCAAAGATGGCTACGGCGTCTGAATGAACGCCGATCGGTGCCGCGCACCGATCGGTACGGTCATCGGCACCTGCGCCGATCCGACGACCGGGCATGATGGTGGGGAGCCTTGTGAAGGCTCCCGTCACTTACCCTGGCCGGTTTGCCCCACTTCCGTCCGCAGACAGGAAGTGGGGAAACCGCCATCTTTGTACACCCTAATGCATTGCCTATGCAATGCATTAGGTTGTATTAACAATCGCGCCCCCTAGTAGTCAAGCACCATAGGGGGACTAAATGTTACAGTAAAAAAAAATTAAATAAAGTTTTAAAGTACAAAAAAAAAAAAGTATTAAAGTTCAAATCACCCCCTTTCCCAATTTTCAAATAAAAAACATTAAATAATAAAAAAAATTACACATATTGGTATCGCCCGCTCCGAAAAAGTTGATCTATAAAAATATAACAT
>JAODAL010078715.1:0-12820 GCA_025379985.1 Phyllomedusa bahiana | reverse complement strand
CCTTTTATGTCATAATTTTACTTTTTGTATAGAAGGTTACCACTGTTCATTAAAAAGGAGGAGCATATCAGATTGAAGAAGAATTCTTGATAAGAATTCTTCTTTATCTTAGTTATGAGGAGAGGTTAGTAGAACTGAACTTATTTAGTCTTGAGAAAAGATAGCTTTGAGGGGGTCATGATTCTTTTATATAAATGTATAAATGGTCCCTACAAAAAGTATGGGGAAAAATTATTTCAAGTGAAGCCCCCTCAAAAGACCAGGGGACATTCCCTTTGACTAGAGAAAAAAGGATTCATTCTCCAGAAGTGAAAAGCGTTCTTCACTGTAAGAACTGTAATTCTATGGAATAACCTGCCTGAGGAGCTGGTCACAGCAGGAACAGTTGAGAGTTTCAAGAAAGGCTTAGATAACTACCTGAAACTAAATAATATTAATACGTACGTAGTCATGTAAAATTCTGGATCCTGGCTGGCGGCGGCTCTGGGGTCAGAGATGGGGTCTCCCTGAAGCAGATCGTTTCTTGCCTTGTGGGTTTCAGGGCATTAACCAGTGGGGAGGCTGGGCTTAAAATCCTTGACTTCCTCTCTTCACCCACATTTTCCCCACCTTTGATTGAACTTGATGAACACATGTCTTTTTTCAACCATACTATACAGTTATATAGTTCTAACTATGTAATAAGGAGAGCAGAAGCCCTAAAATTCCTTAAAATTCTACTAAAGATCCTGATAGACTTACATGCCTTCCTGTACAGCGTTACTTCTTAGATACTGTGGACAACAATCTTGTCCTAAAAATAAATGTATTAGATTGTATTGTGTGTACTGTCAGAGGACAGCTGCCATTATGTGCTGATGGATCTCTCGCATTGATGAGAGACTAGATAGAGATACTGTGAATAGGTAGGAGAACTCCCCAGGGTCCATTGCTTCAAATTGAAACTCTTCTTATCCCCCTATACAATAGTGAATAGAATCCCATGAAATCTTTTGGGAATGTACCCACCACGTATGTTCCATTACTAGCAACCCCAGCTGAGCCCAAGCATATCTATGACCACTGGATTTCTGTAGCAAAGGTACTTTCCTCACTGTTTACTATTCTTCTCCTCATTTCCAACCTTTAGCCTGACCTTTACTTCTGAATGTCCTTAAAAGCTGCTGACCCCCTCAGTCTTGCTGACATACAGTCTGAAGCTAAGGAAGCTTTCCTGGAGACTAGTGTAAGTTGTCACAAAAAGCCCCCCAAATTCTTATTAAACAGAATGTTGTTGCCTACTCTCCCGCCACTTACTCCCCTTCAATCTGCATACTGAGGCTTTACGCTTAAATTCACCTCTTATACTCTCCACCTATCTGTAGGCTAACTGGTGACAAACATTCTATTTACCTGTACAAAGTCTGTGGAGGTTCTTTTATACAAGGTAGCAGCAGACTTTCAGACACTGTTTATGGACAGAGGTCTCCTATACACCACAACATTGTCAATCAACTGACCTGTTTCATGGGCAATTTTTAAGCCTCCCATCTAAGAGGTGTTTTATCCACATTTGTAAAAGTTACAAATACCAGTGTTGTAATAGTCTAAGTGCCTTGGGCACACATAATCAGAAATATTTCCACAGCACACCAAGTAAATTGCTTTTAAGAAGAGATTTATTCGATATAGTACAAAAATTATGGATCATACAAAATGGGGATATATCAGAGTGTTGAGATTACTGCACAAGTACAAATCTAGATCAGACAAATGTCACAGGAGGTATACGGGGATGTCAGATGATTTTGATGTCAAATACTGTCAATGTTTTGGCAAGTGACATCTAGTGGTATCATTAAGGGATAAACAGGGTTCTGTGCCAAATAAGGAGGCAGTAAATGATTAGTGAGCGAGTTGGGCAGTGTCAGACTGGAGTACCTAGGGCCCACCAGAGGAAATAATCCTTGGGGCCCACCATCAGCTGTAAAGAAATAATGCAAGGCCTGATGGCCAAAACGTACATATATTGCTGCGCAGCATAAAACAAAAGGTTTATTAATCAAATAACCAATTCAACTTACTAAATAACAATACAGGCAAAACACAAAAAAACTACTGGAAAAAAACTGAAAAAAAAACTGGAAACTACACCCCTTAAAGGGGTTTTGCCACAATGTAATGTTGATGTTGGATCCTCCACAATGGGTATTTAATCACTTTTCTAAATATATGTGATTGCAAAAAGTGAAGCATCTGAGAGCTCCAGCTTTCATTCCATGCCCTTAGTTACCTGACAGTTTACATTAGACATGACCAGGAGCTGATCTGGCCAGGCTTGCACTGTCTGCACTTCTTATCTGATGACAGGGAACATGAGGGAGCTAGCAATGGACTGTGGAGAAATATCCTGTCTTTTGTATAGAGAATCCACTGGTTCTAATGCAATTATATGTGTAAACATTGTTGAAGCTCCCTGCCACTGTGTCTCTGCTCAGACACCCTCCCTCTCCCCCCATGACTCAGCATGCTGATCTAATTTTGTCTCCTGATCAGATAACAGGTAAGGAACTGACTTCTTGGCAAAACCGCTTTAAGGAATATATCCAGGGGTGCAATTAATATATTGACCCCACAGGTCTTTCACAATTTTTTTAGCGTTAGGTGGTGAAAATGAAAAAAATAAATTTTTTCTAACAATCTGCTATTTTAGCTGAAAATGTTTAATTTTTACAAGGAATCCTGGACAACAAGCACCAAAAAATTTTGCTATGCAATTTCTTCCGACTTCGGCAATACCAAATATATGGGTGTAAACTGCTGTTTGGGCGCATGGCAGGATGTACAAGGGAGGGATTGCTATTTGGCTTTTGGAACGCAAATTTTGCTGGGTGCCATGTTGAATTTGCAAAGCCCCCAAAGTACCAGAACAGGTGAAACATTCCAGAAGTCGCCCTATCTTGGATTCAACACCTCTCATGGATTTCATCTAGGGACTTTATCATAACAGGCTGAACTGGATGGACTTCTTGTCTTTATTGGGCCTTACAAACTATGTAACTATGATGTATTGTGCATTTTGGGTGTCCAGGTGTTCCATAATTTTAACATTTGACAATGAAAACGGGGTGGGAGGGGTGGGACCCCAATTCCGCCATTGTTTTTTGGGCTTCATTTCTACAGCGTTCACCGTGCGGGATAAATGACAGGATAACTTTAGTATGTGGTCAATACAATTATATACTTTTTATATAGTTCTTTTAACGTTTTATTACTTTTACACAATAGCATTTATAAAAAATTGTGTTTTTATGTCGTAATTTTCTCATAGCCATAACTTTTTAATTTTTTCTGTATTTGGTGCAGATTAAGGGGTTGTTTTTTGTGGGATGAGTTGATGTATTTATTAGTGCCATTATGGGGTTTGTATGACACTTCAATCGCTTTTTTATCAAGGTTTTTGTGAGGTGTTTTGAACAAAATACAGCAATCCTTGTTTTTTTAGTTTTAGTTTTTACAGCATCATGGAAGTAAAATGAAAAGCTAGTTTTATCAGCGGTCGTTAGGTTACAGCGATACCAATGTTTTTATTTTTTTTATTTTTTACTGTTTTTACACAAAAAAACTTTATTCAAAGGGGAAAACCGTTTTCCATCGCCACACTGGAGCCATAATTTAAATTTTTTTGTCTATGGATTTTTTTATGGGATTATTTATTGCAGGATGAATTGACGTTTTTATTGGTATCATTTTTGGGTAGACAAGAGTTTTTGATTGCTTTTAAATCCGTTTTTTGGAAGGTAGGGTAAAAAAAATACTGCAATCCTAGTAGCGTTTTTATTTTTTAACGCGCTCAGTACAATCCTGACAAGTTAATTTTACCGGGGGTCGATCGTTACGCGTTTCCCATTTTTTAAATATTTTTTTTTTTGTGTAAAATAATATTTATGCATCGCTATCTTCTGATAGCCATAACTTTTTTTTTATTTTTTTACATACAAAGCTCTGCAAAGGCTTTTTTTGAGGGATGAACTGAGGTTTTCATTGATATCAGTTTGGCATTTATATGAACTTTTGTTCGCTTTTTATTCCATTTTATGTGCTGTGGAATGAACGAAAATCACAATTTTTGGGGGGTTTATAGGTTATCCAGATTTATAGAATAGATTGTTATGAACGCGGCACTACCAAATATGAATACTTTATTTATTTTTAATATTTTTTTGTGCAATTGGCGTTTGCGTTTCACTTTTTTTTTTTTTTTTTTTTTTTTTTACTTTTTCACATTAAAATTGCATTCCCACTAGGACATATCCTAATCCTGTCTTACAAGAACCATAAGTTTTTAATTTTTTCCATCAACATAGGTTTATGAGGCCCTGTTTTTTGAAGGAGCTGATCTATTTTTTTAGTGCAGCATTTCATTTAACATATGATGGATTTCCAAAAACGTATAAAAATTATTTGTTAGATGGATGGAAAAAAACAAAATTTTTGCATTTAATAGGGATTTTGTTGTTATTATGTTTACTGTACAGTAAAAATGACAAGATCTCTTTGCTCTGAAAGTCACAGATTACAGAGAGCATATTTTCTTGTGTTTTAATATTAAACGAATTAAAACATAATATTATCAAACTTTTCTTTGCATTGTCATGGAAGATACCAATACCATTTTTTTTTTTTTTTGCAGCTGATGACCACTGGTAACAGTAGAGAATGTAGCCAGTCTATTAAAATCTAACATCATTTTTCCCATACACTGAAAACCAAAGAAAAAAAAAATTCAAATGCCCAAATTGTGTTTTTTTGGTCATTTCAGATCCCCAAAAATTGGAATAAAAAGTGATCAATAAAGTCTCATCTGTCCCAAAATGTTACCAATAAAAAGTACACTTCACTCGACAAGGGAAAGCACCTTATCAGGGCCATAGAGGAAGTCAAAAAAAGTTATTGGTCGCAAAAAATGGCAATGCAGTACAAATTGAAGAAATAGCAAATTTTTTGGATTTTTATGTTGAAAAAAAGTTAGAAAAACCTAAAATGTTTTTAAAATTGCTGGAATCGGACTGCAGAATACAAATAACAAATCATTCATACCGAAGGTTGGACGCCATAAAAACAAAACGTCGTCAAACATGGCGAAAGGATATTTTTTTCACATTTTGCCCCATTAAGATTTTTGGGGGGGTTTCCCAGTATATTCTACGGTACTGTGATTGACACCATTAGAAAGTATATCTTGTCCCGCAAAATAAAAGCCCTCATATGTCTATGTAGATCGGAAAATCAAAAGGTCATGGCTCCGGGAAGGTGAAGAGGGAAAAAAGAAGAGCCATATTATTATTATTATTATTATTATTATTATTATTATTATTATTATTATGGCCGGCTCTAAGGAAGGGGTTAAACCTTTAGGGGAAACCAGTGCTGTTGTGCCACAATCAAGTCATTGCAGTAAAATTTTAACATTTGGGTCCAGTTCAGGGGCCTTAGTCATGGGTGTCCGTAGGAGTACTTGAAAGAAGTATCCCAACATAAACCATGACACAAACATAGGAATTTTTAGAGTTAATATAGTTTCTTTCAGACTATGCTTGCTCTACTTCCTGAGGTTGGAGAAAATTGCATTTTTCTTATAGATTCCTATGGATGCGATATATTAAGAGGGACACTTTTTTCAAGTTTTCTGACAGACGCCTGCGACCAAGGCCCCTGAACTGGACCCAAATGTTATATGACCAGGGCTTAAAGAGGTAGTCTTGTTTCAGGAAATCGCAAAAAATAAAGAATAGATTGGCACCAGTCCAATATACAGTTACTACTGGAAATACATTGTAGAGTCCGCAGGTATTATTATATATCAGTCCATGGAGGTGCTATGCTTAAAGTAGACAGTCCAAGTGAAATCACAATTAGAAGAAATCATAGCAGCACTCACCGTTTCCTTTTTCTGTATATTTTTTATTTGTTTATCACATATAACGGGCACACGAGCATACAGGCGTGGAGAGACACCAACACAGCCTACAGCCGTTTCAACGACTTCCAACGCTGCCCTGAGGAAGCGTCGGACGACGTGAAACGGCCTTAGGCTATGTTGGTGTCTCTCCATGCCTGTATGCTCGTGTGCCCGTTATATGTGATAACGAATAAAAAAGATACAAAAAATGGAACCGGTGAGTGCTGCTACGATTTCTTCTAATTGTTGTTTCAGGAAATCCCCTTTGCTGGCCGTTGGCAAATCGCTGAGGTCCATGTGGAGAAGAAGGGCGGCACTAGTGGTTTCCTTCTCATTACTCTTATGGGAGTTCTGAATATAGCCGAGCACACACACTCTGCTATACTCAGAACTCCCATAGAAGTGAATGAGGAGGATGGTGCTAGCGCTTGCAGGACCGGACCGCAGCGAGCTGCCAATGGCAAGTGAAGGGGATTTCCTGAAACAAGACTACTCTTTAAGGCACCAAACTACAGGTCACACTGGCTCCCAGGGCCCCCCACATGTCATGTAGTCCTCTCCCCCCCCTTTTTCCACTCCCCATCCTTTTACTTTAACATAAAAAAAACGCAGTCAATTTTTTTGCTTTTGTATCTGTGTGCCCAGCTTTCTTTACTGCTCTTCATGCCTACATGGTCTGGAATAAGCAGCGGGAGAGCTGTACTAAATAAACAAAGCCTAACACGGATTGGTTGTCCTGTCTTGTAACAGCCGGCTAGCAGCGATCAGCTGTACAGCGCTGCAGCCGGCTGTATTGAAGCAGAGGAGGCAGGAACAGAGAGTGATTCTGCCTCCTGCCTCCTCCGGTTTGATAATGCAGCCTGCACCCTGTTGGCGTGCAGTGCTGCTAACACTGAGGATGCAGCTACTGCATGCTCAGTGTCCGAGAATAAATTATAATTGATAGGTGTCACGTGTGTAAGTCTCGGAGCCCGCCGGAGGATTCTCCGCTACTCCGATAGGCCAGTCTGATGCTGCAGCTGGGTATGAATGGCCAGGGTATAGAGAAAATCCAATGAAGAGATGGGACAGTATGGAGGCTTATAGAGTAGGAGATCAGGGACAGACGTCTCCACGCTACAGGAGGCTGCCAACAGTGCACTTCTCTTGACCTTTGTCTGATCTAGATTTGTACTTGTGAAGTAATCTCAAAACTCTGCTATATCCCTGTTTTGAATGATCCATATGTTTGTACTATATTGAAAATATCATCTTAAAAGCAAGTTACTTGTTGTGCCATGGAAATATTTATGATTGTATTGACAGGCCTTATAGCCATTTTCTACTATAGCACCCATCCTACCTTGTCTTTAACATAGATGTGCATGACCTTTATACTATATGTACTACTTGGCACACACAAGTCATGGCACTTCCAAATAAGGAGTTATGCTTGAGAGATGGCAAGTAAAAAAATTTAGGATCTTACTTGTCACAGCTGCAGCTGTGAATCTGTGCGGTTGCTATGAGGGATGGTATGAACCACATCGGGGAGCAGAGTCTAAGGAGCCCTCTGGTATTTATGGTATGCAACGGGTGGGGTGGATGGGGTGTACATGGATGCACGTGACTCTGTCTTCCCTACCCCTGATATAGTCAATTGAGGGGACAGCTGAAGTGTCAAGCGTGGTACAGAGGAAGCAGGCAGAGCTGTGATTCGGGTTACTGGCAATGAGGTCAGGGCAGGCAGCAAGCAAAGCATAGTCAAAGCATAACACGGGAACTGAGACAAACTCTAGCACAGATACACCAATGATCTGGCAAAGGTTGCTGAGTAAGGAGTCCTAATAAAGGGGCAGGTGGGCAGACATTAGTGGTCAGGTGTGTACTGGCCCTTTAAATCCTAGAGAGTCTGTGCCCTAGGGAGGAAGCACACGTGCGCCAGCAGCAGCAGGGAGCAGTAGATGTGAGCAGAAGCCGGCAGAGACCGGAGCGGGAATGTCAACATGAATGCGTCCACGATTCACAGCGGGGACAACCATGCGCATCGTAACACTGCTACCCATTCTAAATAGAAAAACTTTTCCACCTTTGTTATTCCAACAATGGATGTCAACTAGTGTTGAGTGATTATTATCGACAAAGTTGAAATCGGCACGGTTTTTATGTTGATCGGATTTTTTCGATCACGCGATAATTTAGGTTAAAATCTGCGCATAATCTATCAATATCGCACCATTTTCAGCGCTTCCTGTCATTTTGGTGGCCAGAAAATCAGCTTACAGAATAGAGCAGGGTGAGCTAGGTGTGCGACGTCATGACTGGGATGTGTATGGTTGTGATTGGCTGGAAAAATCACATGACCTCGTTTTACATAGAACCGCCCTTCCTGTTCAGCCTCAGTTTGTGTCCGTGTATCATAAGAGCAGGACGTGTGCTCGGTCTCTCTCAAAACAGCTCAGCGAAACTGTTCTATTTGTTCACACAGACAACTATGCTATTAGCTGTGAACATTAGAACTTTGGTAGATTAAAGATTGGGGGGGTGGAGGGGGGGGGGGGCCTCCCGGGCAAACACGACAACAGACAGGCTCTTTAAAGGAATTTGGATATTTTTGAAGCCCAAAACGGGGTTTAAACCCTGAAAATTGAAAGGGGGTTTTTTTTAAAACATTTTCGGGGCCATTTTTTTTGGGGGAAATATACTTGTATGTTTTTCCCACCTGTACTTTTATTAAATACAGATCTTTTCAAAGGTGGCGGGGGTTGTTTTTAAATAGGTGAAAAACTAAACTTTTTTTATCCGAATAAAATTTCGGGATGGGGGTTTTTTTTTTCATTTTGGGCCCGGGGGCCCAAGCTTTGTTCAAAACCCCACCTTGCATTTAAAATTTGAATACAAAACAATTTTGTAGTCCCCCCGCATTTGTTTTGATGGGGCCCAAAAAATCCCTTTCATTACCCGAAAATACTTTCAAATAAGTTTTTTTTTTTTCCCCCTTTGGCGCGGGCCAGCTTTTTCTTAATCCCCCTTGACTTAAATTTGAATAAAAGAAATTTTTTTGTCATCACCCCCCAGGTGTATTGATGGGATGAAAAAAAAATACCTGGGGGGTTAAAAAGACCCCTTTTTCCCCCGGGCACTTTTAAATCGGGGGGTCAGGGCATTTTTGGGGTCATGCTTTTGGCCCAGGACGGGGATAGTCAAGTCCAGTTCAACTAAAATTGGGGTTTTCAAGAACTTTTTTTCCCCGGAAATTTTTAAATTTCTGTGGGTCAGACAGGTTTAAGGTTTTCTGTGGTACAGAACAGGAAAGTCAATGCCCATTTTAAACTAAAATGGGGGGTTTGGGAAAGGGAACCCCTTTTTTCCCGGGCATTTTTTAAATTTCTGTGGGCAGGGCGGGTTTTGGGGCCCTGCTGGGGCCCAGGACGGGTTTTAAGTCAATGTCCAGTTAAACCAAAAAGGGGGGGGTTTAAAAGGGACTTTTTTTCCCAGCATTTTTTTAATCTGTGGGTCAACTTTTTAAAGGGCCCATACGGTGGAAACCAGAACGGGTTTTGCCCAATGTCCGGGGTTAAAACTAAAATGGGGGTTCAAAGACTTTTTTTTGGGCATTTTTAAAAATTTGGGGGGTTCATGCAGGTTTGGGGCTCATGGGGTGGCCCAGGACGGGGATGTCTATCCCCAATAAAAATAAAAATGGTGGTTAAAAAGACTTTTTTTTTCCGGCACTTTTTCATCTGGGGTCATGCGGGTTTTGGGGCTCATGCTGCATTCCAGGACGGGTTATTCAATGCCCCGTTCAAGTAAAATGATGGTTAAAACCCTACTCCCTTCTGGTACTTTTTAATTTTTTGGGTCATGCCCGGTTTTAAAGGGGCAGGCTGTGGTACAAGACAGGGATATTTAATGGTCTGTGACTTTTTTTTTTGTTTACCTTTTTTTAACCTAATTTTGTCTCCAAAAATGTAGCAGTAATCCATTTGACTGGGTTTTGGATGTTAATTCCAGTTCCCAGGGCCCGTTTGGGTGTAATAATGAAAGGGGTTTTTTCCCCACCCCTAGACTTTAATGGGCACCCTCATAATTTTAAATTTTTCGACTATCATAAAAACGTCTTGATAATTTTCCCATAACGATTATCGCCCAATGATGATGTCGACGTAATGCTCATCACTAAAAACAAAATAAAAGAAGTTTTTAAAAAATTTAAAAAAAACTATTGCTTTTTTATCAGTACTTTTTCATATAAAAGGTATCCTGAAGGGCAAACCCCCATCCCTTAATTAAAAACAAATACACATGGTAAAGAAATTTGGGGAAACCTTTTATACAGCTTTTCAACTTAAAAAAAATTATTTGCATTTTTTTGCATTTCTTCAGGGTTTCCCGCTTGTAAAATTCCCCCAGCTGTATTAAGCCCATTCATTTTTAGTAGGATATGCAAGTACAAAAAAAAGGGAAAATACCTATAAAAAACATGACATTACACTTGAAAATCAAATCCCCTCAAAACCAACATTCCCCTTTAATGAAGAGATGGAGGTTTTAGAGAGGTTTTGAATGAAGAAACCCTTAAAAATTTATTTTGCTTTTTTTTTCTCGTTCGTTATGACTTTTTCTTGAAATTTAAATTTTAGAACTTTTTTTGGTTTGGTTCACAATTTTTTTTTGGGCCCCGGGGGGGGGGGGGGGGGGCAGGGAACCCGATTTTTTTGGATCTCAAACAAAATTTAGTATATCATCAAGTGGATGAGATATGGGGCAATGTTAAAACTTGTTTGGGGGGATCTGGTTCAAGTTGTGTGGGTTGGTTTAGTACCCCAAAAAGGGCAATTTCCAAATTTATCCAATTTACTATGGAGAAAAACCATGAAGTTATAAGATACTTAGATGTAGAAATTCGAAAAGAAAGGGAATATTTTGAAACACCCTTATACACTAAACAAGTAGATCACAACATTGTACTCCATCGATCCAGCTTTCATGCCCCTCAGACTTTCAAAGGCTTTTCCCCAAAGAACATTCCCTTTCCCTGCCCCCGGGAGGATTTGTTCCTCGGGGCACAAAAGTACATTGTCAATGCAAAAAATTGATTACTAAATTTCCCCACAAAATGAGGTTAAAGATCACTACAACTTAAACACGTTTGGGCAGGAGGTTTTTTAAAAAAACCAAAGAGAGGAGTTTTTTAAAAGTGAAGGGCTAGGGAACAAGGGAAAGAATCAATTTTTCTTTATTATAAAAAATGATTTAACATTTCTAAGGGTTTATTTAAAATACAATCACTAGACATTGGAAGACTTTGCAAAATGATGAGAAGATAGGTAGTCTATTTAAACAGATGCCAAAGTTTGTTTTTCACAAGGGTAAAACGTTAGGTGATGACTTGATGTCTTCTGACATTGATGCTCAGAAGACAGTAAGACAAAATACTGGGATGTCAGAATTGTAATTCTATCATCAGGGGATCTAGTTTGAGTCACCCTACTGAAGGTTTTCCTATCCATTTGAAAGAATTTTACACCTGTGAGACCAAACAAGTTGTATACTTATTAAAATGTCTGTGTGGCTATGTGTACGTCGGCCAAACAAGCAGAGCATTAAGGTGCGTTTAAACGAACACAAATCAGCAATTAGGCTTTACCATCAGAAACGTGATCAACCAAACAGGACAGAGGACAGACATGCTGTTAAAAGAAATATGAAGAGAATACTGTAACTAGGCATTTTTTTGAATCTAGACACAATGTTTCAGAATTGAGGTGGTGTGTATTAGAGAAAATTAAAGGTAACAACATGGAGCTAGTTAAACATAAGTTGTTGAAGAGAGAAGCGTTCTGGATATTTGACTTGGAAGCTAGAAGCCCAACGGGTTTAAATGAGGATTTGAATCTTAGAGTGTTTTTCTATTTTGGATAAGTTTAGATATATGGTAGTTCAGACTAGATGTATATCTATTTTAAATATGTTGGCGCATTAAGAGTTAAAGCTAGCTAAGTATAAGAAGGGAAGACTGTTCATTTTCACGCATGCTTGACTAAAAGGGCGTAGTTACTTGAAATGTCGCTTTGTGTGTATACAGCCAGTTGTCCGGGTAGCTCCTTCCAATCCTTCGGGAGTCATGTTTTTATGAGGTATTTACCTATTTTTGTGCTTGCATATCTTACTAAAAATGAATGTGCTTAATACAGCTGAATGAATTACAAGCTGGATGCCTGAAGAAATGCAAATAAATGCAAATAAATTTTCTAAGCTGTGAAGCTGCCCATCCATTTCTTTATCATGTGTACTAACTCAGAGAAGTTAAAAAGTACAATAATGTCATGAGTAGTGTTGAGCGATTTTTATCGACAAAGTTGAAATCGGCAAGGTTTTTATGGTGATCGAAATTTCCAGATCATTCGATAATTAAGGTTAAAATCTGAGCATCATCTATTAAGATCGCGCCTTTTTCGGCGCTTCCTGTAATTTTGGCGGCCAGCAAATCATATTATAGAATAGAGCAGGGTGAGATGTGTGTGCGACGTCATGACTGGGATGTGTATGGTTGCGATTGGCTGGAAAATCACATGACCTCGTTTTACATAGAACAGCGTTTCCTGTTTCAGCCTCAGTGTCTCTCAGCGTCTCATAGGGAAAGGACGTGCGCTCTGCCTGTGGCCACACAGCGCAGCGAAATTAGTCTATTTCTGCACAGAGAAACCTCTGCTATTAGCTGTGATCCTTCCAATTTAGTTAGATTAGAGATTTTAACATTTTATGTAGTTAGCTAGAGAATTTTAAAGCAGCATCTACCGCTGTAAAGTCACGGGGGCGGGTGGGGGGGGGGGGGGCCCGCGGGCGAACACAGACAAGCCCACTATAAAGAAAATTGGGATAAAGTTCACCAAGACT